>MDKI01121070.1:0-33658 GCA_005239505.1 Nicotiana paniculata
TATATATATATATATATATATATATATATATATATATATATATAGGATATGGGAAAGGTTATGGTGTTATATACGTACCACCACCTGATCAGCTGGTATATGATGATGATTTTGCCCACAATGGCCGATATGATATGATGGGATGCCCTCAGAGGCTGATGATGTTATGAAACATGTACCTATGCACGACATGACATTCATATGCATATGCATGACGCTAAAAATATTTTATGATTTATAGAGCTATCCAAACTTACAGGTTGAGTAATTTACTCAATGTTTCTTCCATGTCCTTAATTAATGTTGACTTATTATTACATTTCAGTTCTGCCTTACATACTCAGTACATTATTCGTAATGACGTCCTTTTGTTGGGGACGCTGCATTCATGCCTGCAGGTATAGATATTCAGTTTGACGAGCCCCCATAGTAGATGAGATTGGCATTCAACAAAGGATCGGTAAGACTCCACCTTATTCGGAGTGCAACCAAGTCTAGGAGTCATCGTGTTGGAGTATTACTACGGACTTATGGGTAGGACGGTACCCTGTCCCATTTGATGTCAGTAAATATTAGAGGCTTTGTAGACAGAGGTTCAGTTTGTACAGTATGTTAGAGGCCTTGACGGACCATATGTATTGATGGTTTAAGAACGATAGTTTATTGATACAGTGTTGCCCACTTACAAGTTGTACATTACGAGTTCTGGCCATGTTGGCCCATGATAGTCACAAAGAAAATAAATGAGTAACAGAGTAGTTCGCTCGGGCCAATGCGGCACCAGGTGCCAGCCACGCCTCCCCAGGTTCGGGGCATGACAGTACGCATGCACTAGCTATTAAAGGGATAGAAATCATGTTATTAGACTTTACTTTCTATCTGTGTAATAGAGATAATGTTTAGGCCCATGTGTTAAAATTCATGCATTAGAAACCATGCTATTTGATTTTATTTCCTATCTGTGCAATAGAGATCATGTTTAGGCCTATATGTTCAAATTCATGCATTAGAATTCATGTTTATTAGGTCTCATACCTACTGTTTCAGCATGTTCACTTTTATTTAGAAAAATTCTGCTAATGAATGGTATTTTCAACTGTCATGTTCCACACGGTCATGTACGCTTAGAAATCTTGTCCTAGGCTAAACAACATTAAAATAAATTATCATTCTAGCATCTTCTGAAACCATGATTAATATTGAGCATTTAGAAATCATACTTAGGAATCCTGCATACGCATCATTTTGCATCTCTATATGTGCATTAGATATCATGTTATAGGGCCCTAATCGCTCAACTACATTTAGTCTAATTACTAATGAATAAAAAGTATAACCACCCCACTCAGATTTCTCTAAAAAAAATAACTGGTAATGCTTCTGTGTTCTGAACAACCTAGAACAACATGTTTAGGTAACAATTTGCAATAGTTTCTTTAATAATTTTGTTAGTATACATTGTCCCCGCCTAGGCAAGCCTTAGGTGACTAAAATTTTCAAAAAATTAGAAATTTTTCTCTCTTGTGTGTGCTGCTTAACACTAATAGGTATTTCTTATAAATCAGTAGGCAAACTGATTAAGAGCATGTTTTCCTTGAGTTATTAAACAAGTCCGCCTATCTATTTATCCTCTGAATTCACCTAGATACCATGTCTTAGGATCTTAATTAACAATAATTCCCTTATAAGTGTTTGAGTCGTGCTAATTATATGCATTATCTGCGGAGGAAAATCTGAGCCTCCTATATGCTCCTATGTGTTTACCATTGACTGCAGTCCTATATGTTCTTTGCTTGTCGCCTTAGAATTTTACCCCTTTAAACCTGAGGGTCTGCCTAGTACCTACCTTTTAGGATAGTAGTCCTAACCTCCTCCAGGACTGATAGGATGGGACGGGTAATAGCTCGCAATAGAATCTGTGACCAACACACGCTTTAATTACCTTCACGGGGTGGGAAGGGTAGAATATGGATATGATGACTGATGCGCTAATACCACATGTAGTCCCTCTTTGAGGAGTAATTACTGGGTATTGCATCGATGCGATCCATATTATTATAAACCTAGGACATTTGTATATGATAGTTCGTAATTACCCCTACTGTTTTTCTAAACACCTGTATGCTTAAGACTTAAATCCCCTTTTATTTGAGCACTTACTTGTTATTTACTATTTGTACAAATTCACGAAACCGTTTGGTCGGGAACCACACTTGTGGATCCTAAGGGATGCCTAACACCTTCCCCTTAGGATAATTTCAAGTCCTTACCCAAATCTCTGGTTAGCAACGTAGTTGTAATTAAACCCCTTAGGTGCCCTAACGCACCGTTAAAATCGTTAGGTGGCGACTCTTCAAAATATGCAACCTCTATCCCAAAAGGAAATAGTTATCCCAACCAATGTCATAAACCCGATATTCCGCTGAGGAGGAGGAAAAAGGGTGCACGACAGATGGTATTATGCACTTAGCTTTCTTGTGACCGATATTTGATATTTTGTGGTAATGAGCAATTTCGCTCAGTGTGTATCTCCTTACGTGAATTTTATGGGTGAATCAGGTGGAACGCCGCCACGGTTATGTTATTTGGATCGGGTTGCACGCCGTAACAGTGTGATGTTGAGTACAGTCCCCTATATTTATTTTTTCTTGTATTTTACTTTCTATTTTCTGAGTAAAGTTCATATTAGTTACGGGAGTCGAGTAGTCCCTTCCTGAGTCATTTCCTTATGTATCGTGTTCGGGTTGTGGCCTATTAGTGCATTGTGGAATCATGTGAGACTGTTGGTCATGTCTGGGGTGACTTGTTGCCTGAGCAGTTCATGCTGGGTGAGACGAGATTTTTAGATCAGGGATCAGTGCGATAAGATTATGTGAAGTATATTAAAGGACAAATACCATTATTCGGTTCGTAATGAGGTGATGATTCTAGTCAAGAGGGGAGATTCAATTATTTGTTGACTATGTAGTTGGTTATAAATTTCTACACACCCCCTCCGTTGTGGTGGTATCGTAAGTGTTATAGCAAGACTAATATATGTCACGAGGGGCATTGTGAGCATCAGATTCAGGGAATGTCGGTTATTATGATAAGAGAATATTACTTGGGTTATGTGAATGATGTGGTGCATGGTATGGATTCAGCAAAGGTATGCAGTCATGTTCTGGTTCGTCGTGCGGTGATTGATATTGTGATCGTATATTGGCAACAGTCTTGGTAGAGAATTCCGCATGTTGGAATTTGGCTTTAAGGCTTATTTGGCTAAGTAAAAAGGGAAATCTTTAGATTTGTTCGAGCTAACATGCTCAACTGGGTTGTGGTAGCACGGGTAGGTGCACGATGTGTTAAATAGTGATTTGAGACAACTCCAGAGTAGTTCTTGGCACGTTCGAGGACGAACATATGTTTAAGTGGGAGAGAATGTAACGACCCGACCGGTCATTTTGGTCTCTAGCACGTCATTTGGTGTTTTAAGGCCATGAGCCTCTTTATTTCAGGTATTATGACTGGTAGGTGTGGTCAGGACTGAATTTCAGGAAGTTCTAAGTCGAATTGGAAAGAAAGTTCTTATTTCGGAAGCCTTAAGTTGGAAGAATTGACTAAGATTGGATTTTTGAGTATACAATCTCAAAATCGGGATTTGAAGGTTCCAATAGGCTCGTATGATGATTTCGGACTTAGGCATATGTTCGGAGCGGGTTTCAGATGACCCGGGAGCATTTCGGCGCATATTGTGGAACTTAGTATTTTGGAAGAAATTTCATAAGTCAGGTTTGAAGTGCATTTCAGTGTTATTGATGTCTGCTTGGGATTCTAAGTCTGGGAATAGCTCCGTATCGTGATTCTGGTGTTAGGAGCGCGATCGGAAGTGAATTCAGAGGTCCCTTGGTCATTTTGGAGTCATTTGGCTAAAGTTAGAAATTTGGAGGTTTTAAAGAAGTCCGACCGGAAGTGGAAATTTTGATATCGGGGTTGGATTCCGATTCCGCAAGTTGGAGCAGGTCCGTATGTTGAATGTCACTTGCGTGCAAAATTTGGGGTCAAACGGACATGATTTGATAGGTTTCGACATCGAATGTAGAAGTTGGAAATTTCAAAGTTCATAAGGATTGAATTGAGTTGCGATCCATTGTTTCGATGTTATTTTATGTGATTTGAGGCCTCGAGCAGGTCCACATTATGTTTTGAAACTTGTTGGTGTGATTGGACGAGGTCCCGAGGGCCCCGGGTGGATTCCGGGTGGTTATCGAATCGAATTTGGAAGTTGGGAAAGGCTAAGGCTGTTGGTGTCTAGTGTGACTGCACCTGCGCAACAAGGGCCGCAGGTGCAGCTTTAGCGTCGCAGATGCAGATTTTTGTTGGCTTGGTTGGGGGGTGAAGGTGCGAGGTAATTTTGCACCTGTAGAAGCGCAGATGCGGAAGCAGGAGCGCAGGTGCGGAGCCCACCTGGGGAGGAGGAAGCCGCAGGTGCAGGTGCATGGGCGCACCTGTGGTCGCGCAGATGCGAGGCTGGAGGCCGCATGTGCGTAAGAGCGGGCTAGGCAGTGTGTTATTTTAAGACGGGATCTGGCTCATTTTCTCCCATTTTTCATTTGGCTTGAAGGGGATTTTTGTCATCTAGTTCAAGGTAAGTTGTTTCTACTCATTGCAAGTTAAATACAAGATTTGTATATAGATTTGGTCATGGAAATTAGTAAAAATTTGGGATTTTGAAGAAAGACCTAAAATGTATATTTTTGGACTTGACCACGGATTTGAGCATGAAATTGAGAGAGAACTGTATATTTGGGTTCGTAAAGTTATGGTTAATCTTTATCTTCAAAAAATTTCGGAATCCGGGCACGTGGGCAATTTTGTTAACTTTCCGAGCGGAGTTGGAAATTTATATAAATTGAATTGTTATAATTATTAGAGTATATTTTCATTGGTTTGCCCATTATTTGGTAAGTTTTGGGTGTGGTGCATCAATGTGAGTCGTCAGAAGGGCTTGGAGGTCGGTTATGTGTAACGACCCAGCCGGTCGTTCCGTGAGATTTACCCTGTTTTCCCCATTTCTGCATTTGTTATATATTGCCAGCATGTTTTTGTTATGTTGGTTTAGTTAGTTTGGGTCCGGAGTGGTTATGGTGAGAATTTGGGCATTTAGTTTCTTAAAGTAGCCTAACCGTTGAGAAAGTCAACTGAGAGTTGACCTATTGGTGAACAACCTCGGAATGCGGATTTTATGGCTCGGATAGCTTCGTTAGGTGATTTGGGACTTAGGCGTGTGTTCGGAATGAAGTTTTTATGTCCGGTGTAGAATTAGGCTTGAATTGGCGAAAGTTAGTTTTTGGCGATTTCCGGTCGGCAGTTGAAAATAGGCTATCGGGGTCGAAATGGAATTCCGAAAGTTGGATCAGGTTCGTAATGTCATTTTGAATATGTCTGCAAAATTTCAGGTCAATCAGAGGTGTTTTGGTTAGTTCCGGCATAGTTGGCGAAATTTGGAAGTTTCAAAATTCATAGGCTTGAATTTGATGTGATTTTGGTGTTGTTGCGTTGTTTTTGGTGTTTCTAAGGCTCGAATAAGTTTGAATGATGTTATGGGATATGTTGGTATGTTTGTTTGAGGTTCCGACGGCCTCGAGTGTGTTTCGGGTGGTTAACAGACCAACTTTTGGCTTGAAAACTGGCAGATTTCTGTTGGTGTGAAGTTCTGGTTTCCTTCTACGCGATCGCGGGAGGATGTTTGCGATCGCGTATGGTAAAATAGTGGGGCAGGCATTTTTTTTTATGTTATCGCGTGGTTAGGATTTCAATCGCGTGGTTAGGATTATGATCGCATAGGTTGGTCAGGATAGGCAGTGCAACCGCGTGGGTATTTCTGTGATCGCGTAGTGTATTTTGAGGCGCGTGTGTGGGATGGAGAATTGTTCTATGCGATAACGTGTATTGGTCTACGATCCCATTGGTTGGTTGGTCTGTACATCGCGATCGTGTGCCAAGGTTCGCGACCGCAGTGAAGAAAATTTAATGGCTGGGCAGAATGTTTTAAAAGGCCATTTGTGCGAGAATAGCTCATATTTCCTCCATTTTTGACGAGTTCGGAGCACTTTTGAGAGGATTGAAGAGGGAATTGAAGGGAATCACTTGGAGGTAAGGTTTTTAAACTTCATAACTCGTTTATATGTCGATTTCTACGTAATTAAACCATAGAATTTGCTGGAATTAAACCCAAATTGGGGAAGAAGGGTGCATGGGAAATTGATTTTTCTTTTGAGGATTTGAGTGGGAAATTGTGATCCGATTTCGTGTTCTTGGTATGTATAGAATCATGGGAGGATGAGGATTCAATATATGCAAATTTTATCAAATTCTGAGATGTGGACCCAGGGTTCGGGTTTGGCCGAATTTCGAGATTCTTGTATAATTTGATAGTTTTCGATTGGGTTGAGTTTCTTTGATATATGTTGATGATGTTAAATGTGTTTTTGCTAGATTCGGAGCAATCGGGATCCAATTTGATGGGAAAGAGCATTTCGGACTAGTGTTCTGGCCCAGTAGAGGTAAGTAATGGTTATAAATCTTGTCTTGAGGGTATGAAATCCCGGACTACATATTTTCTCACTAATTTTGGAATGGCGCACATGTCGGATGACGAGTATGTGGCGCGTACTGATTTTGGATTGGAATAGGTCCTCTCCGTGGCAAGGAATGAGTTGCTCACTCAAAACCTTATGTTAAATTATGTTCTAAATATTTGTGAAATAATTGGGCTATAAGCAGTGTTTGGGGCCTTGCGCTGATCTGTTTAGTCCCCTTGGGGGCTTTTTACTATTTTTTTCCTCACTATTTGTTGATGATTTCACTCAGCCACATTGTGCATACTGTTTTTCGTAACTCAGCCTGATTTACACTACATGAAATTTAAAATGATGTTTTGGGTCGAGTACCCTATTTTACTGATTCGCCCGAGGGGCCTTTTGAGTGGTTCTACTGAGTGTGGATGAGGGCCAGAGTGATGGTGAGGTGCTGAGTGATATTAGCGATTGGGCTGAAAGGGCCCCTCCGGAGTCTGTACACACCCCCAGTGAGCGCACCGAGTGCCGAGTGATGAGTGATTGGGAGGCATGAATGACTGTGAGGTGCTGAGTGACTGTGAGGCATGCCCGAGGGGCTGATTATGATACATGTTTTTTCCCGAAGGGCTACTTATGATTTTACTACATTCATTATCATACTAAATCTTTCGGTTTGAAGTTGTTAAAAATGTGCATTCTTTAAAGGACTTTTTCTGAAGTTGATTTTAAGGCATGATGATTTCGTATATCTATGTTTATATTATTGGAAAGTAAGGTTGGATTGCAGGATATAGAGATAGCTGTTAAGCGTCCGCAGCATCTCTGTTTTGCCCTCTTGTTGTATCTAGCTTTTATTCGTAGTTTGTGTATTATAATAGTATATTTTGGGTTTAGTCCTCTAGATTCTCATGACACGTTGGCTCCGGGTTTTAGGGTTGGCGGTACTATATAATTTGCCTACTTTATTAAGTAATTCCTGTATATTTTATGAAATTCTTGAAACTTGATTGGGATTTTCAAAAGAAATTGCGAACATGCGGTAGTCGGCTAGCCTAGTTTCACGATAGGCGCCATCACGACCGGTTTAGGATTTGGTGTCGTGACAGTTTGGTATCAGAGCTATAGGTTACATAGGACTCGACGGTCATGAGCAGGTTTAGTAGAGTCTTGCGGATCGGTACGGAGACGTCTGTACTTATCTCCGAGAGGCTGTCGAACTTTTAGGAAACATTTCTATCTCTCTTGAACTCGTTCGTGCTGATCTATTGATTCTTGAAATCTGAACTTACATTGTTTCATTCTCTCACAGATGGTGAGGACACGCCATACCGATCAGAGTGACCAGTCACCGGCTAGACCAGCGAGAGGTCGAGGCTGCGGTCGAGGCCGTGGTAGAGGTAGGGGCCAGCCCGCGCAGCAGCCGGGGTAGTACCTCAGGATCCCCCTATCGATCAGGATCAGGTTCCCGCTGATGATGTCCCAGCGGGACAGGCTCAGGCACCAGCAGTGCCTATGGTTATTCCGGGTCTTCAGGAGACCCTGTCTCAGATATTGACAGTATGCACCAGTTTGGCTCAGGCAGTCGCCATGTCTTCTACTACCACCACAGCTCAGGCCGGGGGAGGCAACCAGACTCCAGCTGCCCGGGAACCTGACCAGGCTGCACAGGGTATTCAGGCACCGGGAGAAGCCCCCAGCTCAGCCAGTTGCTCCGGTCCAGGATTATGTGGTCCCTGCTATGCTTGAGGACGAGCAGTGCAGGTTCGAGAGATTCAGCAAACTTCAGCCTTCGACTTTCAGCGGTACGGAGGGCGAGGATGCCCAGGGATTTCTAGATAGGTGCCAGAGGATATTGCGTATTGCGGGTATTTTGGAGACCAGTGGGGTCTCATTTGTTACATTTCAGTTTGCGGGTGCTGCCTTTACCTGGTGGGAGTCATTCGAGAGGCGTAGACCGGTTGGTTCAGCACCTCTTACCTGGCAGCAGTTCTCCACGATCTTTTTGGAAAAGTATGTTCCTCAGTCCCACAGATAGGAGCAGCGCAGGCAGTTTGAGTAGATGCGCCAGGGAGAGTTATCGGTTACTCAGTACGAGATGAGGTTCTCCGAGTTGGCTAGGCATGCTTATGAGATTGTCCCTACTGACAGGGAGAGGGTGAAGAGGCTTGTAGATGGTCTTTCTTATCATCTTCGGTTATTTATGACTCGGGAAAGAGAATCAGGTGCTTCATTTGAGAAGGTTGTTGACATAGCTCGAGATATTGAGTCCGTTCACTGCCAGGAGCGGGAGGAGAGGGAGGCCAAGAGGCCTCGTGGTTCGGGCAGTTCCAGTGGTGCTCCCTTCAGGGGACAGTTTCAGTAGGGTAGGGGTCGTCCATTCAGACCTCCTCAGTCAGGCCGCCCAGCATATAGTGGTGCATCTTCGGGGAAGGGTCCCCGCAGTTCTCAGTCAGGCCGTACTTTATTTGGTTCCCTCCTAGCTCAGAGTGCAGCTCGAGCACCCACAGTTCAGGGTTCTTTTATGCAGGAGTCTTCCAGGGGCTGTTCGGGTGCTAGGGGTTTCTATCACTCCCCGCCTCCAACTTCAGGGAGTTGTTTTGAGTGTGGGGAGTTCGGGCACGGATGGAGGCAGTGTCCTCGCCGTTCCGGTGGATCTTCTCAGCAGAGGGGCAAGCCCTCGACTTCAGCTCCAATCACTTCACCACCCGCCCAGGCAGCCAGGGGTGGTGGTCAGTCAGCCAGAGGCCGCCCTAGAGGGGGAGGTCGAGTAGGGGGAGTTCAGGCTTGCATGTACGCATTTCCAGCCATGACGGATGCTATGGCCTCAGATGGTGTGATCGCAGGTATTGTCTCAGTCTGTTGCCGAGATGCCTTGGCTTTATTTGACCCTGGTTCTACATATTCCTACGTTTTTTCATATTTTTGCCCGTTTTCTGGATGTGCTCCGTGAATCTCTAGTCACCTCTGTTCATGTGTAGACTCCGGTGGACAATACTGTTATTATGGACCGTGTGTATCGGTCGTGCATAATATCTATTGGGGGTATGGAGACCCGAGTGGACCTACTATTACTCAGTATGGTCGATTTTGACGTGATATTGGGCATGGATTGGTTATCTCTGTGCCATGTTGTTCTTGATTTTCACGCTAAGACCGTGACCTTAGTTACGCCGGTGTGTCCGAGGGGTGAGTGGAGAGTTTCTTCCGAGTATATTCCTAGCAGGGTGATTTCATACATGAAGGCTCCACACATGGTTGAGAAAGGGTGTTTATCGTATTTGTCCTTCGTGAGGGAAGTCAGTGGTGCGACTCCCGCTATTAATTCAGTTCCGGTGGTTCGTGACTTTTCGGATGTGTTTCCTGTAGACCTGCCAGGCATGCCATCTGACAACGATATTGATTTTGGTATTGACTTAGTGTCAGGCACAACCTATTTCTATTCCTCCTTATCGTATGGCACCAGCGGAGCTAAAAGAATTGAAGGAGCAGCTTCAGGAACTCCTGGATAAGGGGTTCATTCGGCCTAGTGTGTCACCTTGGGGTGCACCGGTGTTGTTCATGAAGAAGAAGGATGGGTCCATGCGTATGTGTATTGATCATCGACAGTTGAACAGGGTTACGGTGAAGAACCGGTATCCCTTGCCCCGCATTAATGATTTGTTTGACCAGCTTCAGGGAGCCAGAGTGTTTTCCAAGATTGATTTGAGATCTGGGTATCAACAGTTGAGGATTTGGGATTCTGACATTTCGAAGACTGCTTTCAGGACCAGATATGGTCATTATGAGTTCTTGGTTATGTCGTTTGGGCTGACCAATGCCCCAGCTGCGTTCATGTAATTGATGAACAATGTGTTTCAGCCTTATCTTGATTCCTTCGTCATTGTGTTCATTGATGACATCCTAGTTTATTCTCGTAGCCAGGAAGAGCATGTTTAGCATTTGAGAGTTGTGTTACAGAGGTTGAGGGAGGAGAATCTTTATGCGAAATTCTCCAAGTGTGAGTTTTGGCTTGGTTCGGTAGCTTTCTTGGGGCACGTGGTGTCTAGTGAATAGATTCAAGTTGATCCAAAGAAGATAGGGGCGGTGCAGAGTTGGCCCATATCGTCCTCAGCTATAGAGATTAGGAGTTTCCTTGGTTTGGAGGGATATTATCGTCGCTTTGTAGAGGGATTCTCTTCTATTGCTTCGCCTTTGACCAGATTGACCCAGAAGGGTGCTCCATTCAGATGGTCTGATGAGTGTGAGGAGAGCTTTCAGAAGCTCAAGTCAGCATTGACTAAAGTTTCGGTACTAGTTTTGCCTGCTGGATCAGGTTCTTACACAGTCTATTGTGATGCTTCTAGAGTTTGTTTGGGAGAGGTATTAATGCAGGACGGTAGGGTGATTGCCTACGCGTCCAGACAGTTGAAGGTGCACGAGAAGAATTATCCAGTGCATGATCTTGAGTTAGCTGCCATTGTTCATGCCTTGAAGATTTGGCAACATTATTTGTATGGAGTGCAGTGTGAGATTTTCACTGATCATCGTAGTTTACAGTATCTGCTGAGGCAGAAGGACTTGAATTTGCGTCAGAGGAGATGGTTAGAGTTCCTCAAGGATTATGACCTCACTATCTTATATCACCCAGGGAAAGCCAATGTAGTGGTCAATGCCTTGAGTCGCAGAGCAGAGAGTTTGGGGAGTCTAGCCTACCTTCCAGTAGCAGAGCGGCCATTAGCCCTTGATGTTAAGGCCTTAGCGGGTCAGTTGGTGAGATTGGATCTATCAGATCCCCCGCGGGTGTTGGCTTGTGTAGCCTCTAGGTCTTCTCTTTACGATCAGATTAGAGCACACCATTATGATGATCCACATTTGCTTGTTCTTCAGGAGAGGGTCCGTCACGGTGATTTCAGGGATGTGATTATTAGTAATGATGGGTTCATGAAGATGCAGGGCCAGATTTGTGTGCCCAATGTAGATTGGCTTCAAGATTTAATTCTAGCAGAGGCTCATAGTTCTCGATATTCCATCCATCCGGGTGCCACGAAGATGTATCAGGATTTGAGGCAGCATTACTGGTGGAGGAGGATGAATAAGGATATTGTGGATTGTCTGGCTCGGTGTCTCAATAGTCAGCAGGTCAAGTATGAGCACCAGAGACCAGGTGGATTGCTTCAGAGGTTTGATATTCCGGAGTGAAAGTGGGAGCGGATCACCTTGAACTTCGTAGTTGGACTCCCACAGACTTCGAGGAGGTTTGATGCTATATGGGTTATTAGGGATCGGCTGATCAAGTCCGCGCACTTCATTCCTGTTGGTACTACTTATTCTTAGGAGAGGTTAGCCGAGATTTATATGAGGGAGATTGTTCGATTGCATGGGGTTCCAGTTTCTATAATTTTTGACAGAGGCACTCAGTTCACATCCCAATTATGGAGAGTCGTGCAGACAGACTTGGGTACTCAGGTTGAGTTGAGCACAATGTTTCATCCTTAGATCGACGGGCAGTCAGAGCATACCATTCAAATTTTGGAGGATATGTTGCGTGCTTGTGTGATTGACTTTGGTGGTTCATGGGACCAGTTTCTGCCACTAGCGGAGTTTGCATATAATAACAACTATCAGTCGAGTATCCAGATGGCTCCGTATGAGGCTTTATATGGTAGGAGGTGCAGGTCTCCGGTTGGTTGATTTGAGCCGGGCGAGTCAAGTCTATTGGGCACAGACTTGGTTCAGGATGCATTGAGTAAGGCAAAGTTGATTCAGGAGCGGCTTCGCACGGCGCAGTCTAGGCAAAAGAGTTATGCGGACCGGAAGGTACGAGATGTGTCTTTCATGGATGGGGATAAGGTGTTGCTGAAGGTGTCGCCCATGAAGGGTTTTATGAGATTCGGGAAGAGGGGGAAGCTAAATCCCAGCTTCATTGGGCCATTTGAGGTGCTTCAGAGGGTTGGGGAGGTGGTTTATAGGCTTGTTATGCATCCCAGTTTATCGAGTATTCATCAAGTATTCCATGTTTCAATGCTCCGGAAGTATGTTGGTGACCCTTCCATGTTTTGAACTTCAGCACGGTTCAGCTCGAGGGTGATATGTCATATGAGTTAGAGCCAACGGCTATTTTGGGTCGACAGGTCAGGAAGCTGAGGTCTAAGGATATATTTTCAGTGAAGGTTCGGTGGAGAGGGTAGCCGGTGGAGGATGCCACCTGGGAGACTGAGTGGGAGATGCGATACAGATATCCTCACTTATTCGAGACTCCAAGAATATTTCTAGACTCGTTCGAGGACGAACGTTTGTTTAAGAGGGGAAGGATGTAACGAACTGGCCGGTCGTTCCATGAGATTTACCTAGTTTCCCCCATTTCTGCATTTTTTATATTGCCAGCATGTTTTTGTTATGTTGGGTCAGTTGGTTTGGGTCCGGAGTGGTTATGGTGAGAATTTAGGCATTTAGTTTCTTAAAGTAGCCTAATAGTTGAGAAAGTCAACCGAGTGTTGACCTATTGGTGAACGACCTCGGAATGCAGATTTTATGGCTCAGATAGTTTCGTTAGGTTATTTGGGACTTAGTAGTGTGTTCGGAATGAGGTTTTGATGTCCAATGTAGAATTAGGCTTGAATTGGCGAAAGTTAGTTTTTTGCGATTTCAGGTCGGCAGTGGAAAATAGGCTATCGGGGTCAGAATGAAATTCCGGAAGTTGGAGCAGGTTTGAAATGTCATTTGGATATGTCTGCAAAATTTCAGGTCAATCAGATGTGTTTTAGTTGGTTTCGGCATAGTTGGCAAAATTTTGAAGTTTCAAAATTCATAGGCTTGAATTTGATGTGATTTTGGTGTTGTTGCGTTGTTTTTGGTGTTTGGCTCGACTAAGTTTTAATGATGTTATGGGATATGTTGGTATGTTTGGTTGAGGTCCCGAGCACCTCGGGTGTGTTTCGGGTGGTTAACGGACCAACTCTTGGCTTGAAAACTGGGCAGATTTCTGCTGGTGTGAAGTTCTGGTTTCCTTCTACGCGATCGCGGGAGGATGTTTGCGATCGCGTAGGGTAAAATAGTGGGGAAGGAATTTTATTCTATGCGATCGGGTGGTTAGGATTGCGATCGCATAGGTTGGTCAGGATAGGCAGTGCGATCGCGTGGGTATTTCTGCGACCGCGTAGAGTATTTGGAGGCGCGTGTGTCGGGTGGAGAATTGTTCTATGCGATCGCATGTATTGGTCTGTGATCACATTGGTTGGTTGGTCTATGCATCGCGATCGTGTGCCAAGGTTCACGATCACAGTGAAGAAAATTTAATGGCTGGGCATAATGTTTTAATAGGCCATTTGTGCGAGAATAGCTCATATTTCCTCCATTGTTGACGAGTTGGGAGCACTTTTGAGAGGATTGAAGAGGGAATTGAAAGGAATCACTTGGAGGTAATGTTTTTAAACTTCATAACTCGTTTATATGTCGATTTCTAAGTAATTAAACCATAGAATTTGCTGGAATTAAACCCAAATTAGGGAAGAAGGGTGCATGGGAAATTAATTTTTCTTTTGAGGATTTGACTGGGCAATTATGGTCCGATTTTAGTGTTCTTGGTATGTCTAGAATCGTGGGAGGACGAGGATTCTAATGATGCAAATTTTATCGAATTCTAAGACGTAGGCCCGGGGCTCAGGTTTGGCCAAATTTCGAGATTCTTGTATAATTTGATAGTTTTCGATTGGGTTGAGTTCCTTTGATATATGTTGATGATGTTAAACTAGTTTTGGCTAGATTCGGAGAAATCAGGAGCCAATTTGAGGAGCAAGAGCATTTCAGACTAGTATTGTGGCCCGGTAGAGGTAAGTAATGGTTATAAATCATGTCCTGAGGGTATGGAACCCCGGACTACATATTTTCTCACTGATTTTGGAATGGCGCACATGTCGGATGACAAGTATGTGGCGCGTACTGATTTTTGGATTGGACTAGGTCCTCTCCGCGGCAACTAATGAGTTTCATATTTACTCAAAACCTTATGTTAAATTATGTTCTAAAGATTTGAGAAGTAATTGGGCTATAAGCCGTGTTTGGGGCCTCGTGTCGATCTGTTTAGACCCCTTGGGGGATTTTTACTGCTATTTTCTTCACTATTTGTTGATGATTTCACTCAGCCACATGTGAATACTGTTTTTCGAAACTCAGCCTGATTTACACTACATGAAATTTAAAATGATGTTTTGGGTTGAGTACCCTATTTTACTGATTCGCCCGAGGGGCCTTTTGAGTGGTTATGCTGAGTGTGGCCGAGGGTCAGAGTGATGGTGAGGTGCAGAGTGATATTATCGCTTGGGATGAAGGATCCCCTCCGGAGTCTGTACACACCCCCAGTGAGCGCACCGAGTGCCGAGTGCCGAGTGCCGAGTGACGAGTGATTGGGAGGCATGAGTGACTGTGAGGTGCTGAGTGATTGTGAGGTGCTGAGTGACTGTGAGGTATGCCCGAGGGGCTGATCATGATACATGTTTTTGCCCGAGGGGCTACTTATGATTTTACTACATTCATTTTCATACTAAATATTTCGGTTTAAAGTTGTTAAAAATGTGCATTCTTTAAAGGACTTTTTCTAAAGTTGATTTTAAGGCATGATGATTTTGTATATCTATGTTTATATTATTGGAAAGTAAGGTTGTGTATATTGTGATTTGATGGCATTGATTTTATGTGTTTCCTTGCCGCTTAGACTTGATTTATATTCATTACTACTGAGTTGGCGTACTTACATTACTCCCTGCACCTCTGTGTGCAGATTCAGGTGCAGATATGGAGCATTAGCCAGTTATTCTGCACGGAGCCGGATTGCGGGATATAGAGGTAGATGTTCAGCGTCCGTAGCATCTCTGTTTTCCCTTCTTGTTATATCTAGCTTTTATTCTGAGGTTGTGTATTATAATAGTATACTTTGGGCTTATTCCTCTATATGCTCATGACATGTTGGCTCTGGGTTTTGGGGTTGGCAGTACTGTATAATTGGCCTACTTTATTCAGTAATTTCTGTATATTTTATGAAATGCTTGAAACTTGATTGGGATTTTCAAAAGAAATTGCGAACAAGCGGTAGTCGGCTAGCCTAGTTCCACGATAGGCGCCATCACGACCGGTTTAGGATTTGGGGTTGTGACATTATGAATCTTCGGAGTGAGGTAAGTCTCCTTTCTAACATTGTAAGAGAGAATTGTCCCCATAGGTGAAATAATTAAAAACGTGCTACTATTTGTGGGACCTACGTATGCACAAGGTGACGAGAGTCCGTGCATAGCTACTATTATGCTTATGTCCGGGTAGTCTAGGACCCAAAAGCATGTTTTATTTGCCATACTTGTAACTTTATTGATGAATTTGGAAATGATTAAACCTTATCGAACATGGTAAATGAATTTCTTGAAAATATTTAAATACTATCTTCGTGTCTATTAAAAGAGAATTTTATCACTTCCTTGGGTAATTATTTTCCCGATAAAATGTGAATTTATTGTGTGAATGTGTGTATCTATGAGTACCTGAGTCGCATGTATGATTCGCGGGTATGGTAACTCTATTATTTATATATGACCATGTCTCATGATCGATTCGCTAGTGGGGTAATAGATGAATCTATGGTACGAGCCGTTCAACCCTTCGACAGTGCACAATTTATATTTATCGTTGGTTCGAGCCATTTGACCCTCGACATTTCTTGCGCATGATATTTTCTGAGTACTTTCTGAGATTTTTTTTTACTGTTTGCTGAACTTTAATTATAAGTTGTCAACTGAAATGATGAAGATTTAAAGTTTGTAAATGTGGAAGAAGTTGTTATTTCCTATCACTATTTGTTAATTATCTATGATATCCATGCTTAGTTTCACCCTTGATTTTATTAAAATTGACCTCTAGCAAGTGTAAAATTCGACCTCTCGTCACTACCTCTTCGAGGTTAGGCGAGATACTTACTGAGTACACGTTGTTTCCGTACTCATACTACACTTGTTGTGCATTTTTATTGTACAGGTACATGTATATCTAGTGGCCCTGCTTAGCGTCGTGGTATGGTTAATATGGGGACTTGGGTGAGTTGCACCTCTCGAGACGACCCGCAGCCGACAGAGTCTCCCTCAGATGTATTGTATTGTACTTTATTTCTTTTTCCAGTTTGTATTGCGGACAATATTGTAACACATGTATACTTCCTAGAAATTTTGCTCATGCACTTGTGACACCGGGTTCTGGGAAGACGTTGGGATGTATTTGTCGATTGAATTATTTAAAACATCGTTGTTACTCGGTAACTTTATTTGATCTTTATATAATTAAATAAAAGTAACGATTTTCAAAAATACTAAAATAGGAATTTAATTAACCATTGAGTGTTGGCTTGCCTGACTGTGGAATCCGGCGCCATCACGACCTTGATGGATTTTGGGTCGTGACAGTTAATATTTTTGTAGTTTTTTTTTTTCTTGTTTAAAATAAAACCTATTAAGAGTAAGATAACAGTTAATAATATCACAATTAGATCTAAAGGCAATATTTACACTAAAATAGTATAGAATTTGGGTGTGGTCAAATATTAGTTGTTCATAGCGACATTAGAGGCTTGTGCTCAGCTCATTTATTGCGGGACTTAGGCTATTTATTTCATTTCACTACAACTCTTGGGCGATTTTTGGAGCATTTGGAAGCGGGATTTCACCGAGCACTTTGAAGTAAGTAATTTCTATATAACATGAGTTAAATACATAGATTATGGGTAGATTAACATGTAAAACAATTAGTAAAAATCATGGGTTTAGATGGAAAACCTAGGGTTTGACAAAAAATAAGATTTTACCACGAGATTGACCATCAAACTTGGTGAAAATTATATATTTATGTTCCTTAGGTTGTGGGTAACAACTTTCTTCGAAAATTTCCAGAATCCAGGCACGTGGACCCGGGGATGAAGTTTTAGGAATCTTGCAATTTGAGTTGGGGAATTTCTTTAATAGTAGGGATATGAACGTTTAAGCTTATATTGATTAGTCGTTACACTATTTGGATAGTTTTGGATTGTTCGGCACCGAAATGAGAGTTTGGGGCATAAGCTTGGACTAGAAAGTGGGCCTTGAAGCAAGGTAAGTCTCTTTTCTAACCTTTTAAGAGGGAAATTTCTCCATAGGTGAATTTAATTAATGTGGTTATTTGTGGAGGGCTACATACGTGCGAAGTGACGAGAGTCAGTACGTAGCTACTATTATTGTTATGTCCGGGTAGTTTAGGCTTACACCATGCCTTGTGGACACTGTTAGTTGATCATATGTGCTGATTGTATTGGACAGGAACTATATTAATGGTTTTTAAAGAATTTCAAAGGTTTCAAGTAAATTACTATTATTGGAAGACAATTGGGGAAAATCTATGTTATATTTATATGTAACCGCTTCGCAAATATATTCCGGGAGTGGGGGACTATTTCCGCTACTATCATGGGAGCGGGTCGTTCACCTCGGCAGGTTAATAGATGCATCTATAGTTCGCGCCATTCGACTCTCGGCAGTGCAAAGTTTACTTTTAAATTGGATCGGGCCAAACATCCTCGGTGGAATTTGTGTGTGATATTAGAACTGGAAGCCCTTTTATAATTGTATAGATTTACGGTTTTAGAGATAAATTGCTAAAAATGAAGGGAGTGTTTCCGTTTTCTTGAAAATGACGGAAGAGCTATTCAGTTATTTCTTGTTCTGAGCTTATTGAAGTTTCTTATATCGTATTTATTTAGAATCACACATTATTATTTTGTTGGCCCTAGTATGTGTCGAAGTCGACCCCTCGTTAGTACTTCTTCGAGGTTAGACTAGATACTTACTGGATACATATTTGTATGTACTCATGTTGCGCTTCTGTACTTGATTGTACAGGATTTGAGTCGGGTGCTTCTGGACACCAGTCCGGCGCGTAGATTGATTTTCCAGTCCGAGACTACCTGGTGAGCTGCCTTTTTGAGCCGATCTGCAGCAGCTGGAGTCTTTCTTATGTTTTAGTTCTTGTCTATTTCCTTTCCAGACAGTAGGCTAGTATTTGTTTTGTATATTCTACTAGATTGACCATATACTTGTGACACCAGGTCTTGGCACACACACTAGTAAAACTTCGATATATTTTGGATTGTATTTAAATGACTACGATCGCATTCATTGTTTTGTCTAAATCATGTTACATCGGTAAATTTTAAAAATATTTTCAGTTAATGTAGAATTTATCTACTTAGTGATTTACTCTATTCGGGAAATTTTTAGTTTAATCAGTGTTGACTTGCCTAACAATGATGTTGGGCGCCATTATGGCCTAATACAAAACTGGGTCGTGAAAACATGGTGTCAGAGCACTAGGTTCACGTAGGTCTCACTAGTCATGGGCAGGTCTAATAGAGTATTGCGGATCGGTGCGAAGACATCCGTACTTATCTTCGAGGGGCTATAGGATGTTAGGAAACTAGTCTTTATTCATTCCCTATCATGCAGTTGATGGTATACTAAGTTTCTTCCTTCTATTCTCTCACAGATGGTGAGGACGAGTACGATAGACGTTCCCGACCTAGGAGGAGATGCTCCCCCTGTTGCTAGAGGCTGAGGCAGTGTCACGACCGGAAATCCATTAAGGTCGTGATGGCACCGGACCCCACTGTCAGGCAAGCCAACACTTAATAATTAATAAAATCTTTATTTAAAAATTCTTGAAGTCATTCTTTTTTCATTTTCTTAAATAATAATTAGCGAACTTTCGCTGAGTAAACAATAATATCTTTAGCAAATTTAAATAGTGAATAAATCCAATAATTATCCCAGAACCCGGTGTCACAAGTGCATGAGCAATTTTCTAGGAATTATACATGTACTACAATACTTGTCCGGATTACAAACTGGACAAGGAATTTAAAATAAAATACAATACATCTGAGGAAGACTGTGTCGGCTGCACGTCGTCTCCGGATGGTGCAGCTCGTCTAAGTCTCCAAGTCAGCCACATCACTGCGTCAAGCAGGGCCACTAGCTATGAATGTACCTATACAATAAAAATGCACAGCAAGTGTAGCATGAGTACGAAAACAACATGTACTCAGCAAGTATCACGCCTAACCTCGAAGAG
Source organism: Nicotiana paniculata (assembly GCA_005239505.1). NCBI lineage: Eukaryota > Viridiplantae > Streptophyta > Magnoliopsida > Solanales > Solanaceae > Nicotiana > Nicotiana paniculata. The sequence continues at coordinate 19,671 of MDKI01121070.1, forward strand.
GTAGTGACGAGAGGTCGACTTTGACACTTGCTAGAGGTCAATTTAATATAAACAAGTGTGATGCTAAACATGGATGTTATAATTAGATAACAAATAGCAACAAGAAAGGACAACTTTTTCCATAAATTTATAAATCTCAGTTTCCGTCATTTCAGCTAACAGCTCATATCTTAAGGTAATTAAGTACTTCAAATCACAGATGGTATCCAGCTAATATTATGCGCAGGAAATGCCGAGGGTCAAACGGCCCGAACCAACATAAATGTAAATCGTGCACTATCGAAGGGTCGAACGACGCGAACCATAGATGCATCTATTAATATGTCGCGGCGTACGACCCGGTCCCATAAGAGTAATGGAAGAAATCACCCCGCTCACGAAATATAAATTGCGAAGTGGTCACACATAATCATACACATTCAAACAGTCCACCCCGACCACATCGGGAAAACAAGTACCCAAAAAACATGACAATTTCTCTTTTAATGGTCACGAAAATAGTATTTACATCTTTTCCAGAAATTCATATACCAAGTTCGATAAGGTATAAACACTTTCATTTCATCAATAGGGTTACAAGTACGGCAAATATGCTTTTGGGTCCTAGACTACCCGGACATAAGCATAATAGTAGCTATGCACGGACTCCTGTCACCTCGTGCGTACGTAGCCCCCACAAATAGTAGCACATTTTTAATTATTTCACCTATGGGGACAATTTCCTCTTACAAGGTTAGAGAGGAGACTTACCTCGCTTCGAAGATTAATAACCGGCCTCCATGCCCTTCCGACGACTCAAATTGATGCACAATGCCCCAAAACTATCTAAATAACCAGCAAACCAATGAAAATATACTCTAATACTTATAACAATTTAATTTATATAAATTCCCAACTCCGCTCGGAAAGTTGACAAAATTACCCTCAGCCCCACGTGCACAGATTCCGAAAATTTTTGAAGATAATGACTACCCATAACCTCACAAACTCAAATATATGATTTTCTCTCAATCCCATGCCCAAATGCATGGTCAAAATCCAAAAATACACATTCTAGGTCTTTGTTCAAAAATCCCAAATTCCCACCAATTTCATGTCTAATCTATGTATAATCCAAGTGTTTTAAATCAAATATGGGAATAAATCACTTACCTAAAGTTTCTTGATGAAGATCCTCCCTTGAAGCTCCCCAAAATCGCCACACCAAATGAAAAATGGGAGAAGAATGGCCAAATTCCAGTTTTAAAAAACTTCACTGACCAGACGATCCTTCTATGCGATCGCATCCCTCCAACCGCGATCGCATAAGCCAATCCCAGCTGCCTCCAATAATTCACAATGCAATCGCACACATTTCCCCCCCGACCACGTAAGCATCCAACAGCCTTCACAATGCACTGTGCGATCGCATACTACTCTCTGCGATCGCATAAGCCAAAATCCAGCAGCCTCCAATTTCCTCTTAGCGATCGCACTCCCCTACTTGCGATCACATAAGCCAAATTCCAGTCCTCTATTTTTTCCTTCTATGTGATCGCGTACCGACGACCGCGAGTGCAATGCACACCAGCTACACCAGGAAACAGCAGCAGCAATTCACTCAAAATTGACCCGCAACCACCCAGGAACACGCCTGAGGCCCGTCGGGACACCGTCCAACCACACGACTCAGTCCCATAACATCCCACGGACTTGATCGAGGCCTCAAATCACATCAAACAATGCCGAAACCACGAATCGCACTCCAATTCAAGCTTTATGAACTTTAAAATTTCAAACTTCCACATTCGATGCCGAAACCTATCAAATCACGTCCGATTCACCCCGAATTTTGCACACAAGTCACAATCAACATTACGGACTTGTTATAACTTTCGGAATTAAAATCCGACCCCGATATCAAAATTTCCACTTCCGGTCGGATTTCTCAAAAACCTTCAAATTTCTATCTTTAGCCAAATGACTTCAAAACAACATACGGACCTCTGAATTCACTTCTGATCGCGCTTCCAACTCCAGAATCACCATGGAGCTATTCCCAGACTCGATATCCCAAACGGACATCAATATCACTGAAATGCAGCTCAACCCAGACTTATGAAATTCTTATAAAATGCTAACTTCAACAATATGCGCCGAAACACTCCCAGGTCATCCAAAACCTGATCCGAACATACGCCTAACTCTGAAATCATTAGACGAATCTGTTGGAACCTTCAAATCCTGATTCTGAGGTCGTTTACTCAAAAATTCACTCTTAGTCAATTCTTCCAACTTAAGGATTCTGAAATTTGACTTTCTCCCCAAATTAACCCTAAACTTCCCGAAATTCAATTCCGACCACACCTACAAGTCATAACACCTGAAATGAAGTTGCTCATGGCCTCAAACCGCTGAACGACGCGCTAGAGCTCAAAACGACCAATCATGGTCATTACATTCTCTCCCACTTCAACATATGTTCGTCCTCGAATGTGCTAAGAACTGCCCTGGAGTCGTTTGAAATCACTGTTTAACACCTCGTGCACCTGCCTGTACTACCACAACCCAGTTGAGTACACTAGCTCGAACAATTCTGAAGATATCCTCTATATTTAGGCAAATGGGCCTTAGAACCAGGTTTTCAACATCCGAAATCCTCTGCCAGGCCCGTTTCTAATATATGGACACCTTACCAACTACCACACGATGTACCATAACATGACTACATACCTTTACTGAATTAGCACCATGCACTGCATAATTCATCACCTAACCACAATGACTTTCCTTGACCTTAATAGCCAAAATTCCATGAACCTGATGCTCCCAATACACCTCATGACATATATATATAGGTCCTGCCATAATCGAAGATAATGATTACCCATAACCTCGCAAACTCAAATATATGATTTTCTCTCAATCCCATGCCCAAATTCATGGTCAAAATTCAAAAATACACATTCTAGGTCTTTGTTCAAAAATCCCAAATTCCCACCAATTTCATGTCTAATCTATGTATAATCCAAGTGTTTTAACTCAAAGATGGGAAGAAATAACTTACCTAAATTTGCTTGATGAATATCCTCCCTTGAAGCTCCCCAAAATCGCCACACCAAATGAAAAATGGGAGAAGAATGTCCAAATTCCCGTTTTAAAACACTTCACTGACCAGACGACCCTTCTATGCGATCCCATCCCTCCAACCGCGATCGCATAAGACAAGTCCCAGCTGCCTCCAATAATTCACAATGTGATCGCACACATTTCCCCCATGATCGCATAAGCCAAAAATCCAACTGCCTTCAAAATGCACTGTGCAATCGCATACTACTCCCTGCGATCCCATAAGCCAAAATCCAGCAGCCTCCAATTTCCTCTTCGCGATCGCACTCCCCTACCTGCGATCGCATAAGACAAATTCCAGTCATCCAATTTTTCCTTCTATGCCATCGCGTACCCACGATCGCGATCGCAATGCATACGAGCTGCACCAGGAAACAGCTGCAGCAATTCACTCAAAATTGACCCGAAACCACCCCGGAACATACCCGAGGCCCGCCGGGACCCCGTCCAACCACACGAATCAGTCCCATAACATCCCACGGACTTGCTCGAGGCCTCAAATCACATCAAACAACGCCGAAACCACGAATCGCACTCCAATTAAAGCTTTATGAACTTTGAAATTTCAAACATCCACATTCGATGCCGAAACCTATCAAATCACGTCTGATTGACACCGAATTTTGTACACAAGTCACAATCAACATTACCGACATGTTCCAACTTTTGGAATCCGAATCCGACCCCGATACCAAATTTCCACTTCCGTCGGATTTCTCAAAAACCTTTAAATTTCTGTCTTTAGCCAAATGACTTCAAAATAACCTACGGACCTCCGAATTCACTTCTGATCGCGCTCCCAACTCCAGAATCACCATACGGACCTATTCTCAGACTCGGAATCCACAAAAGAGGACATCAATATCACTGAAATTCACTTCAACCCAGACTTATAAAATTCTTCTAAAATGCTAATTTCTACAATATGTGCCGAAACGCTCCCGGGTCATCCAAAACCCGATCTGAACATACGCCCAAGTCCGAAATCATCATACGAACCTGCTGGAACCTTCAAATGTTGATTCTGAGGTTGTTTACTCAAAAATCCACTCTTAATCAATTCTTCCAACTTAAAGCTTCAAAAATTTGATTTCCTTTCCAAATTGACTCTAAACATCCCAAAATTCAATTCCGACCACACCTACAAGTCATAACACCTGAAATGAAGCTGCTCATAGCCTCAAACCGCTGAACGACGCTCTAGATCTCAAAATGACCGGTCGGGTCGTTACATTCTCTCCCATTTGAACATACGTTCATCCTCGAACGTACTAAAAATTGCCCCGGAGTTATCTGAAATCACTCTTTAACAACTCGTGCACCTGCTTGTGCTACCATAAGCCATTTGAGTACACTTTCTCGAACAATTCTGAATAAGTATCCTCTATATTTAAGCAAATGGGCCTTAGAACCAGATTTTCAACATCTGAAATCCTCTGCCAGGCCTGTTTCTAGTATATGGACACCGTACCAACTACTACACGATATACCAGAACATAACTGCATACCTTTGCTGAATTAGCACCATGCACCACAAAATTCATCACCTAACCACAATGACTTTCCCTGACCTCAATAGCCAAAATTCCATGAAGTTGATGCTCCCAATGCACCTCATGATGTATATATATATATAGGTCCTGCCATAATTGAAGATAATGATTACCCATAACCTCGCAAACTTAAATATATGATTTTCTCTCAATCCCATGCCCAAATTCATGGTCAAAATCCAAAAATACACATTCTAGGTCTTTGTTCAAAAATCCCAAATTCCAACCAATTTCATGTCTAATCTCTGTATAATCCAAGTGTTTTAACTCAAAGATGGGAAGAAATAACTTACCTAAATTTGCTTGATGAATATCCTCCCTTGAAGCTCCCCAAAATCGCCACACCAAATGAAAATGGGAGAAGAATAGCCAAATTCCCGTTTTAAAGCACTTCACTAACCAGACGACCCTTCTATGCGATCCCATCCCTCCAACCGAGATCGCATAAGACAAGTCCCAGCTGCCTCCAATAATGCACAATGTGATCGCAGACATTTCCCCCGCGATTGCATAAGCCAAAAATCCAACTACCTTCAAAATTCACTGTGCGATCGCATACTACTACCTGCGATCGCATAAGCCAAAGTCCAGCAGCCTCTAATTTCCTCTCCGCGATCGCACTCCCCTACCTGCGATCGCATAAGAAAAATTCCAGTTGTCCAGTTTTTCCTTCTATGCGATCGCGTACCGATGATCGCGATCGCAATGCATACCAGCTGCACCAGGAAACAGCCGCAGCAATTCACTCAAAATTGACCCGAAACCACCCCAGAACACACCCAAGACCCACCAGGACCCCGTCCAACCACACGAATCAGTCCCATAACATCCCACGGACTTGCTCAAGGACTCAAATCACATCAAACAACACCGAAACCACGAATCGCACTCCAATTCAAGCTTGATGAACTTTGAAATTTCAAACTTCCACATTCGATGCCGAAACCTATCAAATCTTGCCCGATTGACACCAAATTTTGCACACAAGTCACAATCAACATTACATACATGTTCCTACTTTTGGAATCGGAAACCGACCCTGATATCAAATTTCCATTTCAGGTCGGATTTCTCAAAAACCTTCAAATTTTTATCTTTAGCCAAATGACTTCAAAATAACCTACGGACCTCTGAATTCACTTCTGATTGCGCTCCCGACTCTAGAATCACCATACATAACTAATCTCAGACTCGGAATCCACAAAAGAGGACATCAATATCACTGAAATGCACTTCAACCCAGACTTATAAAATTCTTCTAAAATGCTAATTTCCACAATATGTGCCGAAATTCTCCCGGGTCATCCAAAACCCGATCCGAACATACGCCCAAGTCCGAAATAATCATACGAACCTGCTGGAACCTTCAAATCCTGATTCAGAGGTCGTTTACTCAAAAATCCACTCTTGTCAATTCTTCCAACTTAAAGCTTCTGAAATTTGACTTTATTTCCAAATTGACTCTAAACTTCCCAAAATTCAATTCCGACCACACCTACAAGTCATAACACCTGAAATGAAGCTGGTCATGGCCTCAAACCGCTGAACGACGCTCTAGAGCTCAAAACGACTTGTTGGGTCGTTACATTCTCTCCCATTTGAACATACTTTCGTCCTCGAACGTACTAAGAACTGCCCCGGAGTTGTCTGAAATCACTATTTAACACCTCGTGTACCTGCCTATGCTACCACAACCCAGCTGAGTACACTTGCTCAAATAATTCTGAAGATATCCTTGATATTTAGGCAAATGGGCCTTAGAACCAGTTTTCAACATCCGAAATCTTCTGCCAATCCTGTTTCCAATATATGGACATCGTACCAACTACCACACAACGTACCAGAACATGACTGCATACCTTTGCTGAATTAGCACCATGCACCGCATAATTCATCACCTAACCATAATGACTTTCCCTGACCTCAATAGCCAAAATTCCATGAACCTGATGCTCCCAGTGCACCTCATGACGTATATATAGGTCGTGCCATAACGCTTACGATACCGACACAATGGAGAAGATGTATAGAAATTCACAACTAACTGCAGAGTTAACCAAATACCGAATCTCTCCTCTTGTCTAGAATCATCACCTCATTACTAACCAAATAATGGTATTTGTCCTTTAATATACTTCACATAATCTTATCGAGTTGATCCCTGATCCAATAATCTCGTCTCTCCCAATATGAACTGCTCAGACAACAAATCACCCCAGACATGACCAACAGTCTCACATGATGCCATAATGCACCTGTAGGCCACAACTCGAACGCGATACATAAAGAAAACAAATTATGAAAGGAACTACTCAACTCACGCAATTAATATGAACCTTCCTCCGAAAAGTAGGAAGCAAAACACAAGAAAAATTAAATATAGGGAACCTTACTCAACACCGCACTGTTGCGGTCTGAAACCCGATCCAAATAACATACCCGTGGCGGCGTGCCACCCTATTCACACATAAAATTTACATAGGAGATACACACCGAGCTAAATTGCTCATTACCACAAAATATCAAATATCGGTCACAAGCACGCTAAGTGCACAATACCATCCTGAGGAGACTGATAGAGCCATACGCTACAAAACACAAGCACAATTGAGGTGCGATATATATAATTTGAATCTCAAGAGCTATCCTGCTCACACAACATCATCACTACGCGGAAATCTCAACACATAAGAAATTATCAAGCCGTTCCACAACTCACACAGCACAACATAATATTACATGAAATGGAAGGAGATGGAACAACATCTAATGTTCTAATACCCCTCTATGAGAAGCGCTATACTGAAATGAACACATCTGACTCATATAGAGCCCATAATCATATTTGAATCCATTCATAACCCTCAAGCTGATTCTGCTCTCACTGCACTAGACTGGTATCCTTGCCTGGGTCCATATTAACCCACTTCCTCTCATAATACGCAAAAACAACCATCATAGCCAGGACAAACACCCCACAATCCACTACCAAATGAACCTAATGCCTTCCATACATAGATTCTCAAATAAGCAATATTACACTTCTTTATACTCAGTCCAAATCTTCAATCCATGAAGTGACTACATGTCACACTCATACGATCATCCCATGGTCACTCTCCCACGACCTTCCACACAAGGTAGCAAGTTTTCACATCCACCACTGGCCACACTAACGCTGTAAAATAAATCAAGAACCCATAACTAGGACGTAAAGACTCTTTCCCCAAACACCGATCTCAGGTGACAATGAAGACAACACCAGCTTACTCTAAACATTCAAATCCCTTTTTCTTTCTCATCCGAGCTCATGACATCCTTGTCAACACTGAATCGCAACCTCGATCCTTACTTCCAGTTGCATACTGCTTACTGCACCTAACATGCCAATATGAGATAGCACAAGAATTCCATCATAACTTCTGAACCACTAATAGGGTGAATACTTCATCATATAGAAACCTTCTACTTACCTCGATTCAATAGAACCACCACAACACACGAGTGAATTCTCATAATCACAATACATGCAAATCCTTAAATAGTAGTCTATACCGCCATAATCCTTCTGGGATCCGCCAACCCATGAAAAGCCATAGTGCTTGAATGCTTCCAAATAAAATCTCTCACGGCGACCGACAAGCCTTGCACATACCGTCACAAATCACATGCATAACTTAATCACGCTGAAGGAATTGATCACTGTCGTACATGTGCCATTTCAACCATGGCTAACCAATCTATTTTCTTCCAATTTATCCTTTCCTTGACTTAGAAGTAACAATAGCCTCATCCAAAAATATTGTGAACCCAAGTCCACTCTCCTCTCGAGTGACTTTATATCACGAGACCATGTTGTCTCAAATCTCGCGGGTCATCTCATACCCTCCAATGCTGCATCGCAAGCCGAAGATAACATGGAACACTCCGAACCTCCTATCGCGGTCTGCTGTAAAAAGCCAAATTCTTAACCATGTTGTGGGCTTGAAACCCTTAAACACCGCATTCTTAACCTTTTGAATTCATTGGAACCATTGTTGAGAGTCACCCACTCTGGCTTGGTACCGAATATAATCAACTCTATGGCTTCGCTAACACCTGAACACCCATCTTGATAAAGCACCCGACTGAATCCCTTCCCTTGTAAATTACCTCTGTACTAAGCATAAATCCTGAATCTTTCCAAAGCCTAAAGCTGATTCAATAAGGCCAACCCTTTCACACCTTTATCAAATCCCATGCTCAATTACTATTCTACTCATTTCGCCTTGGCTGCAATAACTTTCCAATACGCCAATACTCCACAACCCCATGAGAAGATAATCCTGCAACCTAATCGCAGGCGGTGGGACTCCCCCACTTAGCCCGAAGCTACTCCTCGCACCACTCTGGACCCCTACTAAAATTCTTTCTTCATTGCTTACAGGATCTTGCTCAACCAACCCGTCAAATTCTTCTAAATTCTCCTGTTAGCATTCCATGAATACTCTAATTCTCTAGCATCACTCACATATTCGTCCTCCCACCGAATAGCCACTAGAATTCCTCGCAGAAACTTGCCAACCACACGACTGCTAACCTGCTCACAGGAGATAACCCACCTGTGGGAATTACATTCCGACATCCTCCCACACTGCTGCACGGGGGACAATTACTACGACCTCGATACTCCATCCTAAGCTCGTTCTTATTCACAAACTGCCCGGTCCGTTCACTCTTTATAGGCATGAACTAAATGCGCGACAACATCTTCCAATTCACCACTACATAGCATCCTCCTTCAAGTCAAACAACCCTTCTTGCTATTGCATCCAAATCTTCCGCCGTATAATATCCAATAATTCAAATTAAGCTCGTGGAACCAATCATCGTCCACTAAAATTCTCAAATCACTCCAAACTTCTCCTCAAGATGTGCATCTATCTTACCACATAACTCATATGCTACGCTGCCCCTCTCCCACTTTAGTTAAACTTTCACTCATTTAAGCAACCACCTGACTTCCGCTTCTTACACCTGGCCTCTAGAAAGGGAACCATTTCCTAGCACTTCTCACATATCTTCCTTCATCGTATGCTTCCCAGTTGTTGCCTCAAACAAATATCATTCTCTGTGGCTCTTAAACCAGTAGATCACCTCAACTTTAAACCTTTCTGACAATCATCTTTCTAGAATCGCCTACATTAGAAATACATATTCAGTCCTGAACCACCGCACACCACGATCTCTGACAACCTCTTCTTCAATATTACTTCACAACACTCTGACCCAATGCAATCGAAGAAACTATAACACCGTCGAACTTAACATATCGATTCGATCAAAGACGACGATATCACATCACTGATGAATGTTCCACCTCACTTGAAAACACCAAGTTTATTACTATATCAACCCGATCATGCACATTTATAGTCCAATTGCCTTTCCTCCGCCGAAAATTAAATACTGAAATCTCGGAATCACGCTCTGAGAAGACCTCCTTCCAAGTCATTCATTGTCCCAGCACATGGGCAACCTTCCTATCACCACGTCAATACCGTGTGGTGACCAATCATAAGCATCATAATAACCTGAGCATAGCCTCAAAGCCCTCAGAAACACAGCTACTGAGCTGAAACAACATATTATCCTTCCATAGAGCGACGACAATAACCCCAACCAACTACGCATGGAAAAATATCACGCACCATATCTGTAGTACCATTACGATTCCTCAACTTCCCGATTCATAGCAAGCGCTTTGCGACGCGTAAGAATGAGTAAGAAGGAACGTAGGCATAAGCCTTAAAGGGAATCAAATTGCATGATGAGGAATCAAGAAGGGAAGTACTCCTAACAGACCTGTAGCCTCTCAAAGATAAGTATAGACGTCTCTGTACCGATCCGCAATACTCTACTAGACTTTCTCATGACTCGTGAAACTAAAGGGAACCTAGTTCTCTGATACCATGTTGTCACGACCCAATATCCATTAAGGTCGTGATGGCGTCGGACCCCACTGTCAGGCAAGCCAACACTTAATAATTAATAAAATCTTTATTTAAAAATTCTTGAAGTAATTATTTTTTCAATTTCTTAAATAATAATTAGCGAACTTCCTATAAATAAACAATAATATCTTTAGAAAATTTAAATAGTGAATAAATCCCATAATTATTCCCAGAACCCGGTGTCCCAAGTGCATGAGCAAATTTTCTAGGAATATACATGTACTACAATACTTGTCCGAAATACAATCTAGAATAGGAATTTAAAATAAAATATAATACATCTGAGGAAGACCCTGTTGCGGGTCGTCTCCAGATGGTGCAGCTCGTCTAAGTCTCCAAGTCAGCCACATCACTGTGTCAAGCAGGGCCACTAGCTATGAATGTACCTGTGCAATAAAAATGCACAGCAAGTGTAGCATGAGTACGAAAACAACGTGTACTTAGTTAGTATCCCGCCTAACCTCGAAGAGGCAGTGACGAGAGGTCGACTTTGACAGTTGCAAGAGGTCAATTTACTATAAACAAGTGTGATGGTAAACATGGATGTTATAACCAGATAACAAATAACAACAGGAAAGGACAACTTTTTCCATAAATTTATAAATCTCAATTTCCGTCATTTCCGTTAACAGCTCATATCTTAAGGCAATTAAACAGTTCAAATCACAGATGGTATCCAGCTAATATCATGCGCAGTAAATTCCGAGGGTCGAACGGCCCGAACCAACATAAATGTAAATTGTGCACTGCTGAAGGGTCGAAAGGCGCGAACCATAGATGCATCTATTAATTTGTCGTGGCGTACGACCCGGTCCCATGAGAGAAGTGGAAGAAATCACCCTGCTCGCGGAATATAAATTGCGAAGCGGTCACACATAATCATACACATTCAAACAGTCCACCCTGACCACATGGGGCAAACAAGTACCCAAACAATATGATAATTTCTCTTTTAATGGTCACGGAAATAGTATTTAAAACTTTCCAGAAATTCATTTACCAAGTTCAATAAGGTTTAAACACTTTAATTTCATCAATAGGGTTACAAGTACGGCAAATAAAATATGCTTTTGGGTCCTAGACTACCCGGACATAAGCATAATAGTATCTACAGACGGACTCCCGTCACCTCGTGCGTATGTATCCCCCACAAATAGTAGCACATATTTTATTATTTCACCTATGTGGACAATTCTCTCTTACAAGTTTAGAAATGAGACTTACCTTGCTCCGAAGATTCATAACCGGCCTCCAAGCCCTTACGACGACTCAAATTGATGCACAACGCCCAAAAACTATCCAAATAACGGGAAAACCAATGAAAATATACTCTAATACTTATAACAATTTAATTTATATAAATTCCCAACTCCGCTCAGAAAGTTAACAAAATTATCCTAGGGCCCACATGCCCGGATTCCGAAACTTTTCGAAGATAATGATTACCCATAACCTCGCAAACTCAAATATATGATTTTCTCTCAATCCCATGCCCAAATTCATGGTCAAAATCCAAAATTACACATTCTAGGTCTTTGATCAAAAATCCCAAATTCCCACCAATTTCATGTCTAATCTATGTATAATCCAAGTTTTTTAAATCAAAGATGGGAAGAAATCACTTACCTAAAGTTGCTTGATCAATATCCTCCCTTGAAGCTCCCAAAAATCGCCACACCAAATGAAAAATGGGAGAAGAATGGCCAAATTCCCATTTTAAAACACTTCACTGACAAGACGACCCTTCTGTGCGATCGCATCCCTCCAACTGCAATCGCATAAGCCAAGTCCCAGCTTCCTCCAATAATGCACTATGCGATCGCACACATTTTCCCCACGATCGCGTAAGCCAAAAATTCAACAGCCTTCACAATGCACCGTGTAATCGCATACTACTCCCTGTGATTGCATAAGCCAAAATCCAGCAGCCTCCAATTTCCTCTATGCGATCGCACTCCCCTACTTGCGATCGCATAAGCCAAATTCCAGTCCTCCAATTTTTCCTTCTATGCGATCGCGTACCGACGATCGCGATCGCAATGCACACCAGCTGCACCAGGAAACAGCCGCAGCAATTCACTCAAAATTGACTTGAAACCACCCCGGAACACACTCGAGGCCCGTCGGGACCCCGTCTAACCACACGAATCAGTTCCATAACATCCCAGGGACTTGCTCGAGTCCTCAAATCACATCAAACAACGCCGAAACCACGAATCGCACTCCATCTCAAACTTTATGAACTTTGAAATTTCAAACTTCCACATTCGATGCCGAAACCTATCAAATCACGTCCGATTGACACCGAATTACGGACCTGTTTCAACTTTTGGAATCGAAATCAGACCCTGATATAAAAATTTCCACTTTCGGTCGGATTTCTCAAAAACTTTCAAATTTCTATCTTTAGCGAAATGACTTCAAAATAACCTACAGACCTCTGAATTCATTTTTGATCGCGCTCCCAACTACAGAATCACCCTACGGAGCTATTCTAAGACTCAGAATCACAAACAGACATCAATATCACTGAAATTCACTTCAACCCAGACTTATGAAATTCTTCTAAAATTCTAAGTTCTACAATATGTGCCAAAACGCTCCCGGGTCATCCAAAACCCAATCCGAACATACGCCCAAGTCCGAAATCATCATATGAACCTGTTGGAACCTTCAAATCCTGATTCTTAGGTCGTTTCCTCAAAAATCCACTCTTATTCAATTCTTCCAACTTAAGGCTTCTAAAATTTGACTTTCTTTCCAAATTGACTCTAAACTTCCCGAAATTAAATTTCGACCACACCTACAAGTCATTACACCTGAAATGAAGCTGCTTATAGCCTCAAACCGCTGAATAACGCGCTAGAGTTCAAAACAATCGGTCGGGTCGTTACAAGCAGAGACCGGGGAAGGCCACTAGCCCGAGGTAGAGGGTGAGGGCGTCCTAGAATTGCCCCAGTAGCACCACCAGTGGATCCAATGGAGGATACCATTGTTGAGGAGAAGGGTGAGGTTCCTGCCGTAGAGCCAGCCACGGTAGATTTCATGACTGCATCGGGCTTTCAGTGTCAGAAGATGCTAGAACTGAAATCGGAAGATGCTGATGTAGTAGAAAAGATACTGGATTTAACCGAAGACATTGATGCTACATATTTTGTTGAATCCAGTGTCGTTTTGTTGAGGATGCTGGTACACAGTCCAACCATATGTTCAAATTATGTTTGGATGATAATATGCAAATAGAGTTATCTGAACCACCTGATGAGTTGAAAGATAAAGAACAAGATGCCTACATTATTGAGTTCTTCTTGCCTCAAAGTAAGGAGTACACATT
>ML341980.1:0-62241 GCA_005239505.1 Nicotiana paniculata
AACGGGGGAAACCATAACCTTAGACCTTTATCATAATTGTTTGCAACACATTGTTAGTAATTGCTGGTTATTATTATTGTCAGTAGAATTAGTAAAACATCACCAATTTGTATTAAAAAGTCTTGAGAGAATTGATTGAGTAAAATTTGCATATTCTAAAGACTTGATTGATACGTAAAATCCCTGTGGGATCGACTCTGGGCATAATACCCCGGATTATATTTGCAACGCCCGTTTAGTCTTTTATTAGACATAGTTGAGCGTGATCAAGCAGCTCCAAAAGTTGAGTCGTCGGCGAGGTCCTGGTCGAGGTCAATGTCGTGGTTTCCGGTCTTGGTTCATTCAAAGCAGATCTCTTTGTACGTTGGTTTGAAGATTCATCTAATAAAAGTTCCAAGTTGACATTTCTGTTGGCCTATTTCATAAAGTTCGCAGTCTGCTTTATTCAGAGGTTTGAGTTAGTTTCTCATTGTGGATCCTTAATATGTTTCCTTTAGATTCTTTGTTATTTCCTGTGATTAGTTCTTCGTGAATGTTTTCTTTGTTTTGATTTGTTTGTGCTATTGGTGATTTGATTCATCATTTAAATGACTTTATTACACTACTGTTAATTTTGGTAAACTTTCGATTAGCTTTATCATTCTCTATGTTGGGTTGCTTTTTCTTTTAGTCCTAATTAGTTGTTTTATGACGTTTTCTTAATTTGTTGTTTTGAAGCATTTGCTAATATACTCGATTGAATATTAGTCATCTGTTTAGTCCTATAGAACTTAGAAATGAAATTAGATTGGTCTATTTGATTCCATTTGTGAATTTGATTCAAGTCTAGCAAGCCTTTTCTTTAAATAACATTTTTGGCCCATCTTCTTTTTAATAAGTTAGCTCATATTTTCCATGGCTTCATATCCATAAATCATGAGCTTACAACAACCTCAAATCAGTTTAGGAAAATCACCTATAAACATCGTAGCTTGCTTAGGCGCGATCAATAATAAACCATCGTGACTATGGGTACGGTTCCCGTGGCATGATCACGATACGTAAATCACATTCGGGTGTGCATTTCATGTGTCCCAACCATAACTTCTAATAATAATAAAAATAAACATGTCGTAATTCGCGGGTGCATTTCATGTGGCACAATTTATAATGTGTACAAAAATAAACAAGTGCGCGACATCGCGACTTCTTCAAACAAATTCCATAAATAACTCAAAGCGGTTTAAAAGGTTAAAAATGCGCAATAGGTTTAAAACTTGTAATTAATCAGATAACTAGGCCAATTAATAATAGTTGAGCGACCGTGCTAAAACCACAAAACCTGGGAATGCCTAACACCTTCTCTCGGATTAACAGAATTTCTTACCCGGTGTGTTCGAAGACTAAAAAATAGAGTCAATTTCCTCGATTTGGGATTTAAAATAAGCCGGTAACTTGGGACACCATAAATTATTCCAAGTGGCGACTCTGACTAAATAAATAATTCAATTTTGATTAATGTCACTTAAATTGAAAAAACTCTCATATCCCCCCTGCGGGAAAAAGGAGGTGTGACAGCAGGCTTGTCATGCTTCACCATATGGTGGACATTTCGGAGGAGTGAGGACAACTGCGAAAGTGTTAGAATCGGGCTTCTACTGGCCGACATTGTTCAAATATGCACACTTATGGGTAAAGGGTTGTGATGAATGCCAACGAACCGGAAATATTTCCCGCCGGCATGAGATGCCTATGCAACCAATTCAGGAGGTAGAAGTGTTTTACATATGGGGAATCAATTTCATGGCGCCTTTCGTCAGCTCATATGGAAATAAATACATACTCGTAGCTGTGGACCACGTTTGAAATGGGTGGAGGCTGCAGCGCTCCCTACAAATGATGCTAAGGGGTAATTGGTTTTTTGAGAAAGAATATATTCACCCGATTTGGCACTCCAAGGGCAATAATTAACGATGGAGTCACTCACTTCTGTAATCGAGATTTCACAAAGTTGTTAGAAAAGTATGGTGTACGCCACAAGTTTGCCACCCTATATCACCTGCAAACTAGTGGTCAAGTGGAAGTTTCGAACAGAGAAATAAAGAGCTTTTTGACAAAAGTTGTGAATGCTACAAGAACGGATTGGGCGAGAAAGTTAGATGATGCACTCTGGGCCTATCGTACCGCTTTCAAAACTTTGATTGGCATGTCGCCGTATAAATTGATGTTTGGGAAGGTGTGTCAGTTACCTGTGGAATTAGAGCATAGAGCTTTATGGGTATTGAGGAAATTGAATCTCGATATAGAAGTTGCGGGTATAGGTAAAGTCACAGAGTTGCACGAGCTTGATGAGTTTCGTTACCACGCTTTTCAGAACACAAGATTATACAAGGAGAGAATGAAGATGATGCATGATAAAAATATTCTTGAGCGGAGTTTTAAACCCGGAGATATGGTATTGCTATACAATTCAAGATTGAGGTTATTTCCAAGTAAATTAAAGTCAAGATGGCCAGGACCATTTAGTGTGGTAGAAATTCACCCAACCGGAGTCGTAGAGATTGCTGCAGCAAATGACTCTCGCACGTTTAGAGTCAATGGGCACAGGTTAAACATTATTTGCGCATGGAAGAAGCGAAAGTAGTTTCGGTGACTCATCTGCTCGAGCCACCAAAGTTAAGCGAGCCTTAAGTGCAATTACATGCGTGGTGCTGCGACGTTAAATCAGGCGCTTCATGGGAGGCAACCCATTGTAATGTTGTACTCGTCGTGCCACGACGTTAACTGAGGTGCTCATTGGGAGGCAACCCGATTCATAGTTGATTTTTAGTGTATTTAGAATTTTTCTTTTCATTTTTAGGTACTAACAATTTTGCAGGTGATTTCTGGCAAGACGAGCAGAGCTTTAAGCGTCACATGAAGGTAAAGCGGGCGAAGGAGCTCGCACCGCCAAGGGTGAAGCCAGGTGCACCTGGCGCTAAGGCTCGCGTCGCGAGGGGTGAAGCCAGGTACTTCGCGCGTTAAGCCTCGTGCAGAAAACCTCCAGGTTCGTGTTTAAGTTGGCGAGGTGAGGGATTACGCAAGGTTATTTACCAGGCGACGCCAGGTAGGTTTTTTCGGCCTATTTTAATTTTTTTTTTCCCTTATTTTATTCGAACTTCCTCACTTACACGCCCAAAACACTGAACAAAACAAAAACCCTAACCTAACTTAAACCAAACACACATCAAGCTCAAATGAAAATTCTCAAACGCACAACACTGCTCACTGGCTTTGCTCTCAACCAAACGTACACTGCACAAATTTTCTCACCCTCACACGCTCACCAGCACACTGCCATCGCTGTCTCTCCCATCCCCATTGAAGTCAATCTTAGTCCTGCTATTACACAAAATTTGGTGGTTGTTCTTTATTGTAGTACTGTTTGTGTGTCCCAACCCCATGAACCCCATAGGAATGGTGCTGCGATTGTATGAACATGTGGTAGTACGGAACTCCCAAGCCGATTTGGGAGGGTGAGGCAATCCCTCACCCCTATAAGTACTCCCATGGAACTGGTGCATGCTAAGTATTTGCTATAATGCCTCAATGGCATTCCTTGTCCCATTGGAGCCCGAGTCTCCGAGATTAATATACTAGTGTTATGTAGTCGTGCACCACGTTAAAAATCTTAAGTGTGGGTGGTTCACGGGTATCCCATGTGTTGTTGTTTGATTCTAATGTTAAGAAAATACGAGGTGAAGTTTGAGTAACCTTGGGAAAGTTGGGCAAGACTATCTGTGTAATGTGTAATACAGTTTTAACTGATTATTGATCGCTTTTGTAAGAACGAAGATGCCTCCTAGAAAAGACACAAGAAAAGGCAAGGCTACATCCACTGCTCCGGCTAAAGTAAAAGGTGACCTCCGCACCTCCCCTTAAGAAGAGAAAAGGGGGAGAAGCCACCTCCAATCAAGGTGAAAGAGCACAGGTTGTGGAAGTTGTCACGTCCATGTGTTCACAACCCCAAGGCCAATGGTAGTTTGGCATCAGAAGCATACCCCCGCATACTAATGATTGGTACAGGCGAGGTAGGCCTAAACATGTACATTCGGAAGTCGTTGTCCAGGAGGGACGATTGCAAGCAAAGTACCAGGCAATTTGGCGGGGCATCCATGATTTGGGGTTGAGTTATGTCTTCAAAAACGCAGGGGATATTAATATCAATATAGTGCGGGAATTCTATGCAGGGTTTGATCTACGGGATACGGTATAGCTGGTCCCAATTCGTGGGCGGTTGATAAATTTCACGGACATATGTAACTTTTGGGTGCTTCGGATGTTCCTATGAAGCCACTAGACTACTTCATTCGCCGGCCCACTTATAGAGAGTTTAGGCACATGCTTTGTGGTATCAATTCCACAGCAACTTGGATCTGTGATAAGAAAACAAATCGGCATCGAAAATTTCCCAAGAAGAAGATGAGGGTGGAGGCTCAAGTTTGGTTAAAACTGATAAATGCACGGCTCCTACCGTGCAATCATGATACACTCATCAACCAAAGAGAGGACATGTCTGCTTTACTTCCTCATAACAGGCAAAGGGTAAATGTGGGTCATCTGATCTGCTACCAAATGTCTGTGGTAAGAATGAGTAAGAAGGTCGATCGCATACTATTTGCCAATTTTTTGACTCAATTCTTAAGACAAGAGGAGATCGAGGAGGATACCGAATTTGACCACATCATTGATCAGCCCATAAGACATACAGACGTCACTAGTGTCCGAGTGAAAGAAGAGACTGCAATGCCATCTTTGACTGGTGCTGAGGTCGTTGCTCGTGATAATAGTTCCATGGACCATATATATGGGATGATGGATTTACAGCTGCGGATAGGGGGTCGGCCAGCCACGATTGAGGAGAGAACCTTATTGGATGAGCAGTTCCCGCTCAACGCACATGCTCAGCAGTTGGTCGGGTTAGGTGATGGTTCCACACTTCTGGATGACAAGGATATTAACACACCGGAGCAGTCTGAGGCTGAGCCGGACCAGTCTGACGATGAGGACGATGAGGAGGAGGAGGAGGAAGTGCATGATGAAGAGTGGGTTGCCTCAGAGGATGAGGCTGACAATGTTGTTTGACCAGGGAAGTTTTTCCTTACACCCTGCTCATTTTTCTTGTTTTGTCATTTTGTGCATGCACTGAGGACAATGCATGATCTAAGTGTGGGGTGGGAACTTGTAAATTTTAGTTTTGCTTAGTTTTTTTTTTAACGTAAATGTTCTTTGTTTTAGTGAATTGCTGTAGTTAAATTGTGTTAGTTATTATTAGTTTAGTTAATTGTTTTAGTTATGTGTTTTTAGTTATTTGTTGTTAGTTAGGAAAAAAAATTAAAAAAAATTGGACTCTTCCCGACGATGGATCTCCTAGACAGTTTTCTTAAGGGAAGTAAGTTTAAAGAAAAATACCAAAAAGATTTTTTTGTAGGTAGTGTAGTAATTCCCTCTTGGTTTTTCTTTGGGCCGCGGTTCTTTGCCAGGGGTTTTTAGTTGAACTGGGTGTAGTTAATTTTACTTTTTAGGAGTAGGAACCACGGGGCAATGCATTTGATTGCAGCAATATCTCTTAGATTTGTTATGCCTTGAGAATAGTTAGTACTATGGTTGTGACGCTTAGGCTCGATTTTTTACTCTAGTATAAGTACCTTAAATCATTAGATTCTTCTTTGCTTAACTACTTTGACTGGAGTATCGCGATGAAACCAAGCCTGAGTGAGTTATGTGCCATTGCATGTGATGTCTAGAACTTGTCCCGTGTGTTTGCAAAGCGAAAAAGTAGTCTTGTTCAGTCTAGGAAGTGATATAGGCATTTCTTTGTTAAGCCAGATATATAAAGTTTACCCACCTAAATGTTATGTACCATAGTTAACCCCATTGAGCCTATAATCCTGTTTCTTTGGTAACCACATTACAAGCCATACCTTTTTGTTTTAATAGACCATATAATTGAACCTTGTCACCTCTCATGAGCACTTGAATTGTGATGAATTATGAAAACGTCAAAGTGTGGGATGGTGGGTTGGCTTTTGAGTGGAATAATGAAAATAAGGAGAAAGGTGCACTGTTTTGAAAAAAAAATATGTCAATAAAAGCCACTTGAAAGAAAAATAATAATAATAATAATAATAATAATAATAATAATAATAATAATAATAATAATAATAGTATATTTTATGAAAATAATTCTTGATGATTGTGGCTATTGATATACTTGTGCTTAAAGTAATATGGGGTAATACAAATTGAAGTGAAGGTGGAATGTTTGGTTTGACATAAGTATGGGCTGTGTATTAAAGTATATGTATTAAAGTGCTTAAAGGAGGTGTAATCACTCATATACAAATGTATCCTACTCATCCCGCAGCCTACATTACAACCAATGAAAGTCCTAATTGATCTTAGACTGAATGAACTTGATTATTAGAGTATTACACTTCGGGCAAGCCTATTACACTGAGAGCGAGTGAATTTTCCTATCTTGAGTTTCTACGGTCTTAAAATTCATTGTGTGTGGAACTAAGCTCTTTGATTAGGTGAGGACACATGATTCATAAGGGAAAGGTGATGTCGTTCACCTCCATGTTAGAGTAAGTAAGTGAACTGTGTGGTAGTTGTGAGTCAAATCTTGAGGCGAGGATGTTACACCTTTGTGCTTAGACTATTTTAAAGATTCTTGGTATAATGAGTTAAGAGAATTGCTTAATAGGTTGTGTCTATAAGTGTAGTTAGATTGCTCGAGGACGAGCAAGTTTTAAGTGTGGGGTATTGATGTGTGGCTATAATTCATGGTTTAGCACATTATTCGCCTTGCATTTTATATGCTTTAATGATAAATTGCAGTTTATTGCGCGTGATAGAGTCCATTTTATGTGTAGGTGAATTGGAGATGAAAGTAGAGAAAAGGGATACTTAAAAGACGAAAGCGTTCTAGGGAGCAGTTGAAAAGGAGAAGCTGGCGAAGCTAGACCTAGATCAGGCCTTATACCTGGTGCAGCTGAAGAGAGACCTGGCGAGGCGAGGCAGCTTGACTAGGCTTTATACCTGGCGACACCAGGCTTGGGGCGAGGTCCACCAGGTGTTATGCCTCGCGAGGCCAGGTCTGGGCATGCACATTCCGAGTTTTAAAGACTTAATTCGTCTCCTGGTTTGACTGGGACTTGGACTACACGTTTAGGTCTTTTCCTACACATATAAATAGACCTAAAAATGCCACGTTAACCGGAGGCAAGGATAACTCGTGGAATAACCGTTGGGAGTTAGACTTATCAATTTCTACATCCCTTTATCCTTACTTTGTACTTTAATTATGCAAAATACTTTGGATATTGTTACTATGATTATAAGTATCTAATTTCCTAGTCTAAGGTTTTGATGGAACCTATTGAAGGATGATTTTCTTGTTACGTTAATATAAATTTGTCGTAGTATTTTCTCTATTTGTTCAACTATATTATTCTTCTGGTTTATTGAAGGGACCTCAATTAGTTGTGCCTATTTAGTATGTATTACTCGGGAGAGAGTGCATACTTAGGTAGTTGTTGAACAACATCACTCCTAACGTATATGAGGGATCAATACGAAAGGTTTAAAGGTGGGATTAGGGATAACAAAACCTTGGTGCGATCTGAGTGAGCCGTACTTAATGCCAGCTAGCATAATTCGGGATAATATGTCTAGTAAATTATGGTAATTACTTGGGAGAGAGTTACAACAGTTAGAGTACTCATGGTCGATAGAGAAGACTTAGGCAAATTTATAGAAAACGTAGCGCAAAACATCCCGACAATTGGAGAAATCACAACTTTAGATCATTCCAATTCTTGTTTACAACCTGTGCGTAGTTAGTTATTAATTATTGTATTTTCATTACATAATATTTAGTAATAAACACCCAAATTGTTACTTAAATATTTCTGAAGATTGATTGTGTGAATTTGTGTGAGTCTAGTAGCTGTGTTTGATAGGTTAATTCCTTGTGGGATTCGACTCCGGACTTATTAGCCGGAATATATTTGCAACGACCGCTTAGTCCTTTTATAAGGCATAGTTGGGCGTGATCACTCCTTCAGCCCAAGCACTATATCGTTGCGGCGTGTAGCTCGATCCAATCATATAAGTAGCCATAAGGCTCATTGCGGCGTGCAACCCGATCCACAATCCATAAATATCCATAAGGCTCGTTGCGACGTGTAACCCAATCCATATACATAAATAGACATAAGGCTCGTTGCGGCGTGCAACCCGATCTATATACACTCACATAGCTCACAGCTCGGCACTCAGGCTCTATCTCAGTCCCTAACCTCTCCAGCCTCTTGGGCTCTCAGTAATCATACAAATCAGCCCAAAAGAGATAATAACAGTTATTAACAAGAAAACAAGCGAAAATGGAGATATGGCACGCAAGTAAAACTGTGACTGAGTACAAGACAACAAATAGCAGCTAATTCAACAAGTACACGACCGATGCGGGTCCCAACAATGATATCATATGGCCTAAGCATGGTTTCTAACCTAAATGGCAGTCAAATTTTTATAAAACAGAGGAAACATGTAATTAACAATAAGCTATTCGACTTTACAGTATCACGGGACGAACCAAGTCACAATCTCCCGTGGTGCACGCCCACACGCCTGTCACCTAGCATGTGCGTCACCTCCAAAATAATCACATCATACCAAAATCCGGGGTTTCATACCCTCAGGACCAGATTTATGATTGTTGCTTACCTCTAACCGCGCAAAAATCCTACTCCGAAATGCCTTTGCCTCTCGAATCAGTCTCCAAATGCCCTGAATCTAGCCACAAGCAGTACGATATAATTAATATAGGCTAAAGGAATCAATTCCATAAGAAAAACACTTTATATAAGCCAAAATCCGAAATTGGCTCAACCCGGCCCCCGGGCCCACGTCTCGAAATTCAACAAAAGTCACAAAACCCAAAATTACATTCACTCACGAGTATAACCATACCAAATTTATCAAAATCTGACACCATTTGGTCATCCAACTCCCCAAAATTCAGTCGCCAATTTTCGAGCCCTAAACCCTCAAATTTCACCTCAAAAACTCATCAATTAGGTGCAAAATAAGTGGGGAAACGTCATTATTGAAGATAAATAGACACAAGGAGCTTATCTCAGTAATCACTTCAAAATCCTCGAAAATCCGAGTTCAAAATAGTGAAAATGGTGAAAAATCTCGAAGTCCCATATTTATATGTTTTGCCCAGGACTTTCGCACATGCGGCCTTATTTCCGTACCTGCGGAACCGCTCCTACGCAAAGATATCCGCACCTACGGAACCCACTAAAAACACTGGGGTCGCACCTGCGCTCCAGGTCCCGCACCTGGCGAGTCGCTTCTGCGGCCCTTCGTCCGTTTCTGCGTAAATGCCCAAACTTTCCCTATTCGCATCTGCGGGCTCGCAGATGTACATCCTTCATCGCACATGCGCCCCCTCTGCTTCCTGGCCTTGCCCGCATCTGTGGCCTCCTCTTCGCTTCTGCTGGTCCATACTTGCGGTCTCCCCACAGCAGGTGCGAAACACGAAAACACCAAAAAACTCAGTAATTGCCTAAGTCCCAATTTAAATCTGTTAAGCATCCGAAACACACTCGAGGCCCCCGGGACTTCAACCAAACATACCAACAAGTATTTTAACCCAATACAAACTTAGTCGAACCCTCAAATCACCCCAAACAACATCAAAAACACGGATTACACCCGGACTGAAGCCTAATGAACTTCTAAACTTCCTAATTCCACAAACGACGTTGAAACCTATCAAACAATGTCTGATTGACCTCAAATTTTGCACACAAGTCATAAATAACACCACAAACCTACTCCAATTCCCAAAAATCCAATCCGACCCTGATATCAAAATTTTCACTCTCGGTCAAATTTGCTAAAATTTCAACTTTCACCAATTCAAGCCTTCTTCTACTAGAAACCTCCAAATCACATTCTGGACGCGCTCCTAAGTCCAAAATCACCTAACGGAGATAACGAAACTATCGAAATTCAAATCCGAGGCCGTTTACACATAAGTCGACATTCGTTTGACCTTTCCAACTTAAGCTTTCAATTAAGAGACTAAGTATCTCAATTCACTCTGACATCACTCCAGACCCGAACCAACCAACCCAGTAAGTCATATAACAGTTATATAACACAATAGAAGTAGAAAATAGGGAAACGGGTCTACAACTCTCGATACGACCAGTCGGGTCGTCATATCCTCCCCCTCTTAAACAAACATTCGTCCTCGAACGAGTATAGAGACATACTTGAAGTGGTGAAAAGATGAGGATAAATGTTGCGCATATCATGCTCGGTCTCCCAAGTCGCCTCCTCGACCAGTTGACCCCACCATTGAACCTTCACAGAAGCAATGTTATTTGACCTCAGCTTCCGAACCTCCCTGTCCAAAATAGCCACTCGCTCCTTAACATAAGATAGGTCCTTGTCCAACTGGACTGAGCTGAAATCCAACATGTGAGACGGATCGCCATGATACTTTCAGAGCATAGAAAAATAGAATATTGGGTGAACTCCCGCTAGACTAGCAGGTAAAGCAAGCTCATAAGCAACCTCCCCAACTTGCGGCAACACCTCAAAGGGACCAATGAATTTTGGTCTTGGCTTGCCCTTCTTTCCGAACCTCATAACGCCCTTCATAGGATAAACCCGGAGTAAGACCCGCTCTCCAACCTTGAATGAAACATCGCGAACCTTCCGATCCGCATAACTCTTCTGTCTTGATTGGGTTGTGCGTAGTCTATCATGAATCACCTTAACCTTCTCCAGAGCATCCTGAATCAAGTCTGTACCCAATAATCTAGTCTCGCCCGGCTTGAACCAACCCACTAGATACCTACATTGCCTACCATACAAAGCCTCATACGGTGCCATCTGGATGGTCGATTGATAACTGTTGTTGTAAGCAAACTCCGCTAGAGGCAAGAAAGTATTACAAAAATTGTAAACATTAATTAGTTAATTTAAGAAGGTTAAAACTAGTAAATTAGATAATTATTGACTTGATATTTCCATGGTTGTTAATGATACTTTTTTTAAACAACCATAATATTGTGCTTTTTATTCTTTATGGAATAATTGTTTATTTAATTTATTCAATTCAATAAAGTACCTTTTTAAATAGATCATTTGTTACATGTGTGTCCTTTAGTTATGTAGTAGACAATTTAGTGTATGGAGTCTTAGCTCATGCACAGAAGATTAAATTGTCGGTTCTCATAATTAATAAACTATGTTCACAATCGAAGATATTATTGGGCAAAATATCTTGATGATTGTAACACAAGATTATAGTATAATTTGTCTTGATTATGGGAGTAATTTTACTCCGACTTCTTGTGCTAGTATACTTAGTGTACATTGAACGAATCAAGTAGAGAAAAAAATACTTTTGTACTGAATATATATAAAACATTTTCTCTAATTTATTGAATGAGCTTATACTCCTAATCTTGATATAATTATTATGATCAATGTGATTTGTTTATTATTTTGATTTATCAAAAGGTACAACTCTATTCAGAGCCTAATAGATTGAACGATAACGATGTGAAATAATAATTAGTTGATAGAATCCATGACTCGGTTATGAGTTTGATGATACCCCTTTATGTAAGCTTATAAATTTTCATGCGAAAACCCGGTCATTGAATTTTGTATCCGTCACATGAAATAGTTTAAGCGAAATTATAAAGGATTTAATTAGTTGATTAAATTAAATTGTCAATGATTTAATTTAATTAACTGGTATTTGGGATCTTAATATGAGGAGTTAAAATAAGTGTTAGTGAATTTTCGAAATTCACATTGTGGAGTTCAATTGCAGTTCTTTTTTAGTGGAATAAACTGCAACTAATTATAGTAGGAATTAATTCATGCAAAATTTTGAATTAATATTATAATTAGTAGTCTCTTATTATTTTTGTGATCTCTGCTCTACCTAGTAAAAATCTGAACTGACTTGGGTAAAGAGTGATTTGGGAGAAAAGTCATCCGGTAGAGTTAGAGTAGGATTTTACTTGCACAAGCAGAATCTTACACGTTTTTGGAGCCCTAATTTTGGCTGAAAAACGTTTCTACTTAAGGAAGATATTTTTCACCCAATAACTCACCTTTTAGAGTTGTATTGTTCTTGCCCACTCAAAGCAAATTCGTCCAAGGTCTTACTAGGACCATAGCAGAAGACTGCAGTCCTGGATTCTTGTTGTGTGGAGAACTTGTGCAACAATTTCAAGAGGTTAGTGCTTATAATCTAGCAATTATATTATTATCTAGTTTACATGTATTTGATGCCTGATTTGTATGCTTGCTTTTGTTGCGCATGTTTTAATAATTGGCAATCATATATTGAATGATTCAAGACCTTTGAAATTACAATTTACTTTGTTGAATATTTCTAACTGAAGAACTATGCAAATTTGAAAGAAAAAAAAAACAAAAAAGGAAGAAAGGAAATAGTGTTGCACGTACTATGATTTGAAGTTGTCATACACTCATATTATTTGGACTTTATCATTTTAGTTCCTCAAATAAATATTTTAATAAACCAAATTTCAAAACGTTATTGTGTTCTACTTCATAGAAAAGGCATTAAAAATAATGATTCATAATCATTATAGTTCATAAATATCTTGAATTACTGCATTCGTTGCCTGAAAAATAAGAATTGAAAGCTCAAAATTATTATTCTTTTTACATTGATCAAATCTAACAAAACATTGTAATACTAATTAAAACATATGACATTAATCTGCAACTCTTTACTGAAGACCATAAATAAGCAAAAGACAACTAGAAGGAGGCATAAAGTGATTGTCTACCAACCAAAAGGATAGCAATTAGTTTTAAATTTATTTTTTTCTTTTTGGTTGCTCACTCAGTTCAATATCTATATAAAAGCTCTGATTAATTCGAATTTGCATCACATTAAAGGGAGACGTGCTTCACATTAGGATTTTTTTTTTCATTTTCGAGGCTTGAACGAATACTTTTGGTTAAAGATGAAGGGATCCTATTCATTCACCATAATTTTTTATAGTATTAGTTCTACTTTTCAAATCAACATACGATAAACATTTCCCAAGATTTAGTTTTAAGGAGTAATATGCATTAAAGTTATTAATTTGAGAAGGTTATGTGTACATTATAAATATTGGGGAGGTTATATGTCTCAAAGAAATAGATGGAGTAACAATGTAACATGCATGTGTTTAATCGTAAATAAAGATGTTTGATTCGTCCAACCACCATCTTTGTCTTGTTCTTATTCTTACTTCTTATTATTTGTTATTTTGTTGTTATTATAAATATCAAAGATACTTTAAGAGCTTATTTGGATGGTTGTTACATATCGTTTTATATTGTATTGTATTGTATTGTATTGTATCGTATTGTACTGTACTGTATCATTTAATGAATATAATGTTTGGATAGATTGTGTCGTTTGTCGTCGTTTTATGATATCACACACCAGCAATATGAAGAATAAACTTGCAATATATTAAAAAAAATTATGATACGGTATATAAAAGGTAGGGTA
Source organism: Nicotiana paniculata (assembly GCA_005239505.1). Lineage (NCBI taxonomy): Eukaryota > Viridiplantae > Streptophyta > Magnoliopsida > Solanales > Solanaceae > Nicotiana > Nicotiana paniculata. The sequence continues at coordinate 13,607 of ML341980.1, forward strand.
AATGATAAAATAAAATTATTTAATGATAATGAAGGGTGAGATTGAGAGAAAAAGACAAGGTAATAACACGACCACAACCAAATCGGTTGTTACATAAAGTGACACATTTTGTCATTACGTAACGACGAATTTAACGATATGATACAATAAAATTTAAGTAACAATCAAAACAAACATCGTTTAAAGTAACAATACGATAATATACAATAGGAACAACCATCCAAACAAGTTGCAAATCTAAGGTGGAAAAAATCATTAAATTTACTTTTTTATCTAGAAATGAATACATCCACATCCCAAGCCATAATTTTAATTCATGTTCTATTGCCCACTCTTATCGGTCACAAATTTTAAAAAAATAATAATTTCTCATTCGGTGTCTGGTATCACTTATTTATGTTGTGTAAGATTCATTAAAAGAAAAAATATTCTTTACTAAGATCCTTTTATTTCTATGATCTGAACCCGTAACTTTTAGATGTTAATGATGAAAAGACTATATCCATATCACACAATTCTTAGTGATAGTTACAAACTTCTGATAGAAAATTTGTGACATGTATTATTTCTTATTTATTAGTTAAATGCTTTTCAGCACAAATGTTTCCAACATTTAACATGTTACAAGCATTTTTTACCCTCCTTGGTAAATTCGAATGTTGCAATTCTAATGCATATTTGAGTCTATTGATGATATAGCTAATGCATATCATTAAGTTCTCTTGTTGTTCAAGCGATGTAATTTAGTTGTTCAAAAGAGATATATGACAACTTGTTAATAATAGGAGAACATTTGAATTCTATGATTCTATTTTAGAGGTGACATTTTTTTTTGGGTGCGCCCTGCCCGGGCCGTAGTGCAACCCCCAAGCGGCGCACGAAGGCCCGGGTAACGAGCTACCTTAGTGGTCCTTTCCCCTAAAAACAAGGGGGGGAAATATATATATTAACAAAATTTAAGAAATTTTTTCAAAAATCTAGCAGCAATAGGTATTTTGTCACTTAAAGAACTTAATTCAATAAAAAAGTTATTTTAATATTATTTGAATATTATATTTTTAAAATTTATTTACCGTATATTTATACATAAGGAATAACAATGGTATACATAAGCATATAAGTATTAAATTTGTTAGTACTTATACAATTTATGTATATTGAATAAAAATATATATATACCTCATATATACAAATATATATTTTATATGTCAGATATACAAAATATATTCAGATTTGTTAGATATACATAAATTATACATTAAATATATAATATATACTCCGGATATGTACAGAATTATATATTTTTAAATAATTATACATCAAATATGTACTATATAAATAAAAAGATATTGATGTATTATGTGTTTTTATTTGAGAGAATAACAGAAAAGTGATTTTAAGAGAAACTATTTAGTTGAAGAAAAAATTCACAGACAAACGGCAAATGGTAAGTTTAGAAAGTTCAAATTAATAATGAGAGAGAATTGTAGAAAGATTAATATGGCTAAAAACTAATCCCTTAAATTGTGGGTTAGTGTTTAAATGTTTATGTTTATGGCCATTAAACAAGGTAAGGAATCTTTAAAAATGCTATAAACGTAAATTGAATATGTTTTTTTTTTTGGAATAAAGCAAAAATACTATTATTTGTATAAAAATTTTGTAATAAGAGTCCTACTATGTAAAAATCTTTAAAAGAATTGCGGCCCACGTACCAGATAATACACTTGATCTTAGCCAAGCCGAGAAAGGTATTTTTAGGGGTGACTTAAGTTCACTTAATAATTGTACATCCCAAATAAGAACATACGTAATAGCAGTCAAAGATTAAATATTGACATTTAATTATATGTAAGTGACCACACCTTAGGTATTCTCTTAATGAGAAAAAAAAATAAGAAAACAAGAAGACTAAAATATCATTGGGTGAAGGAAAAATGAGATAAAGATTTGGCCTTTACCCAATTTTCTGAAAAAAATTCATTTTCTTATTTAAAATTCATTAATCACGTAAACTTACATTTTTATCTCGTTTTTCCTTTCTCTTGTGGTATAAAATACATTTTCGTAGTAATATTAGCTTTTCAAATTCATGAAACAACGGTTGTGATGACTGTGTAATTAATCATATAAATCATGCCTAGTATGTCAACAATTTCCTGATTAATATGTCTTTTCAATTCTAATTTCCTCGCTATAATCATTCTTTTAATTGACCAATGAATGTCGTAAATGTTTGACCAAAAAGTGTTGAGCTTTTTGTTAAACCAATTATGTAAAATAATAATAGGCAAATTCTAGTTAAGCATAATAAATCATGAATCTAAAAATTAAAAGATGTTGGTGATATGAGACTGTTAAATATTAAGTATATGTTTAATGATTGCCAATAAATATAAGAGTGATGATAAGCAATAAATGTGACAAAGGGCAATAACTGTAAATAGAGGAAGTTTATCACCCAAATATTGAATGATGAGAACGATTCCTTCTTCTGACAACAATGTATGACAATAAACTATGAAAGTGGACAAAGTGTTCTTGGATCTTGTGAGTAGAAAAGTAGAACAAACAATGAAAACAAAACAAGAACGACAAGACAAGCTTTTGTATAGTCAACCTTTTACAAGATGCTCTTATCAGAAAAGTGAAGATCCCCTTTTGTTTCCTATATCAGAAAAGTGAAGATCCCCTTTTGTTTCCTATCTCCTACTATTTATAAGGGACATTCTTAGGAAACTCTAAAAAGTACAATTAAAGAAATATTCAATACAATATTCCTTTTCGTAATTCTGAAACTACTTTAACCATTGCTACTACTCGTTCTCTACTCGACCTCGGTCCTGGTCTCTCGCTTGGCGACTCCTCGCTATTGGGCCTTGCTCGACCTCGGCCACAGCTCGTCCACTTACATCCGCTAAGCCTAGCCTGATGTTGACCCATACAGTTAGTCCCTTCGCTTACTGAGGTCATCTTCTTGGAAGACCTCGGTGAGTGGACTTTATCTGCAGCCGATTAGGAGAAATTACGACGTGATGACTAAGCAGAAGTGATCAACGTCAAAATGGTGACATGTCGTCCCAAGGGTCATGGTTGGCGTGGCTGGCGTAGGATGACATCACAGCCACGTGCGTCATCACAACGCACCTTCCCAATGCACTGTGTCGTTTCTCGAGCCTCTATCGCTTCAGTTTTAGAGCCACTGGCGTTTCTTGCATCAATTCGAGCGCCATCATTGTTTATAAATAGAGGGAGGGGAGTTTCTAAATGAAACTTTCGCATTTCCTACTCCATTTCTGCACTTTGCTTCTTCTTCTTCTTCTTATTCTTCATTTGTCCTTGCTTCCTTCCTCAGTTCTTGCTTCCTATTTCTTCTTACTCCTCAATTTTTGCTTCCTATTTCTTCTTCCGTCAATACTCTTTCTTTTCCAGCCCCACCACATACGCACTACTGAACAATGACCAACTCGACTCACAACTCTGAAATAGTCTCTGATGCTACCCCATTATTGGGGGCTATGCCTTCTAGTGGCGGTGAGCCCATGGTGGTGGAAGACGAAATCTTTCCCATCATGGAGGAGGTTATTCCACGCAACCCCATTTCAATGAACGACTTCTCAAAAGATCCCGTTCCAGACCCCGAACTGGTATTGTCGGAGATGGGGTCGAAGTAGATCTCAGCCCTCAGGTCAAAATACCACATTCCCTCCCATATTGATAGCGTTCCGTCGGGGGACGACGTGATACGGGTCCACCGGCCCGGGTATTGCGCATTCTACGCCTATTCGTTCTTGGTAGGCTATACCCTTCCCCTTCTTCCATTAGCGAAAGAGTTCTGTCATTTTTACGGTGTATGCCCGGTGCAGCTCTCCCCCTACCTTTACAAAATTTTCCTCATGTTGACGAAATTCGCGGAGTTGGCCAGCTACGAAGTCTCCGTTCGTCATCTTCTGCATCTTTTTGCGCCGAGCTTCTACAGAGGTACAATGATTCATCTTCGCCACCGCGGAACCAAAGGGTTGGTGGCGGGGATGGACGACGAGGGGAACCGCCGATTTTGGTTTAGCTACTTCTTCATCAAAACCAAGCACCTGGTGGCGAACCCGTGCGGATTCCCTAAGCAATGGAACTTCAATCGTAAGTCTTTTTACTATTTGAAGTATGTTTACTCACTCTTCTTCGTTTTTTTTTGTTTGGCTTATTTTACTTTTGTAGCTGAGAGACGTCCACCTTCCTTGGTTACTGATATCAGCAACTGGGTAGACTGCGTCCTGCCTCACACCGTGGGGATTCGTGAATGGGCGTCCTTCAGTAAGCGGTTTGGGCCCAAGCCTTCGACCGGTAAGTTGGATTTCAGTTTTACAACTATTTCGTCTTCGTTATAACTTGTTGCTATTTACTATTGCTCTTTGACATGGCCCTCTTTTTGTGTCGGGTCGACGAGCTTCTAAGAAGGCGAAGGCTCCGGTGCCTGCATTCCGCCAGGCGGTCGCCTCAGCAAGGATGCAGTTCATACTGGCCGAGTCGTATTGGGTGACTCCGGCCCGCAGGCGGCCGTTATGTCGGCTGAGACCTCTGCCCACCCAATTTTGCATCTGATCGATGAGTCATCTCCCGGCAAGGAAGAGGCGGCACCGTTCAATAGGCGGAGAGTAGAGACCGGTAGGTCAGTGTTGCTGATGTCGCGCCTGAGAGGCCGATTGTTTTGGATTCAGAGTCGGCACATCCACTGGGCATTGAGGCTTCTTCCACGCTGGAGATCGCCACGGAGGAGAGACTGTCAGAGACGGAAGGGGCCAGCACGGGGGAGGAACGTGCACGAGCAACTGGAGTTGGCTTATCATCAGCGGACGGGAGAGGTAAAATCATCCTCGTAGAAGATGATGGGTCAGGCTCCGGCATTGACCCCGAGGAGGTGTGGGCCTTTGAAGATAGGTTCAACCGAGTTGAAATAAGGACGGAGGGGTCTAACCGTAACATTGTCATCCCCGTAGATTATAACCTCTTAGTTAACTCAGAACTGGTGGTTCCGGCCTTCGCTCCTTTGTGCGCAGATTCTGAGAACAAGACGCTGCAGAAGCTTAAAGCTGCGGACCTGTCACTAGGCATCTCCGGCATGGCCCTACGAGTAAATTTTCCTTCCACGTTTTAACTTTATTCACTTCTTTTGTGTTGTTTGCCTCTGCTGATCCATCTTCTTTTATATACCAGACCCTCATTTGGAGAATGAGCGTGATCAGTGGGAAGAGAAAAGGACGTCCCTCTATAAGAAGATGGAATCCAAGTACAGAGAGTACCGTTCTAACCATTGAACGCTGGTCAACATACTTGGCAAGGGAGGCCAATTCAGACGCTTCATGATGAGCTGAAGCAAAAAGATGAGGAGTTGATGGAGAAGGACGGTGAGATCATGAGGACCATTGGAAGGTGCAGCGTGCTTGAGGGGGCGTTGAGAGATAAAGAAGACGAACTCGAGGTGAGCAAGGGAGTGATGGCCAAAAATGCTGACTTTCAGGCCCCGGTGGCATCCTTAAGGGTCGAGCTCGAGCGGAGCAAAGCTATGACCATCGGCTTGAGGGGCGAGTTGACTGCCAGAGTTGAGGAGTTGGAGAGGGTAGAGAGGGATAGGATGGATGTCGTGGCGGAGGCGGCTGCACTAGGGGGTGCCCTCCGCGTCTGCAGGTCTGAGCGGGCTAGTGAGGCAGAAATATCGGCGCTCAAGGAAGCGAGTCTTGAAGAGCGGATAGGTGGTTTGGAGGCAGAGCTGTCAGACCTGAACGAGCAAATTGCTGCCATAAAAGCCAAGCAGGAGCAACACCAGTCCCAACCATCTACTTCTCATATTTCTACCGATCCTAGTGTGTCACGGGAGTTGTATGAAAAATGGGTTCATGATGAGGCCCAATTTGATATATACAGGGCTCTGATGACGGCCGGGAAGGTTTCAGAGGCAGAGTTCGAGGACGCTCGCGTCAAGGCACGTTCAGCTCATGACACCTGCGGTCATGACCCTGGTACGCCCGGCATGGACGTTGATGGAGATGACTTAGACGGGCTTGCCTCTGATCCATGGTACGATGAGTGAGAATGCCGGCGATGTTGGAGATGGCGGGGATGATGCGGTGTGAAGTCTTTGTACTTAGTCTTTGTTTTTTTTGTGGGGGTGTCTTTCAAGCCCTTTGTAAGATTTTTTTGGGATGGAATGATTTGAATGGAACAGTTTACATTTTGTTGCATATTTTCGGCTCTTTTTGCTTTTATGTGAATGTCTCCCTTTGTGAGAGTCCCTGACTTTTGGTCGGTCCAAACGTCATCGATCGTTAAGACATTCGATCGAGGTGGAATATAACTTTATTTGAACGAGGTCGAATGTTAGTCTTGAATAATAATAATTTGAGTGAGGTCGAATATAAATTAATCGAACGATGTCGAATGCAGACTTGAAAAATGATTCGAACGAGGTAAAATGTAAGTTAATTCGAACGAGGTTGAATATAAGTCGATTCGAACAATGTCGAATGCGGACTTGAAAAATGATTCAAACTAAGTCGAATGTAAGTTATTGAACGAGGTCGAATGTAATTCGATTCGAACGACGTCGATGGGGACTTGAAAAATGATTTGAGCGAGGTCGAAAGTAAGTTAATTCGAACGAGGTTGAATATAAGTCGATTCAAACGATTTCGAATGCGGACTTGAAAAATTATTTGAGCGAGGTCGAAAGTAAGTTAATTCGAATGAGGTCGAATATAAGTCGATTTGAACGAGGTCGAATGTAAGTTAATTCGAACGAGGTCGAATATAAGTCGATTCGAACGATGTTGAATGCGGACTTGAAAAATAATTCGAGCGAGGTCGAATGTACATTTCCTGTGTTGGCATGATGTGTAAACTTGGTGGAGTCATGTAAGAACATCATATATTGCTTTGTTTATAAATTGGAGAGTTTTACATGTTTCTGTTCAGTTCGTACATACATTCGAGAAGTCCCAGCTATCTAGTTCCTTCACCGGGCGTCTTGGAGAGGTGGTTAATAGGCCGCGTGGTGAACTTAACACTTAAACTTTGAGACGCACTCTTTGTCGCCTTGTTAAATACCTCCTCAAGAAAACCCAATTGGGACAAAACTCGGGTGAGTGAAAAAAAGTACGACTTGGAGGACGTCTATCTCTAGAAGTTAAAGTATTTAAGATGGGCGACGTTTCAATTGTTTGGTAGTAGTTTTCCCTCTATTTTTTCTAGTTGGAACGACCCTTTGCTTGCCGTCGCCATGATTTTGTATGGGCCATCCCAATTGGTTCCCAGCTTGCCTTCCCGTGGGTCTTTTCTCGCTTGTGTTTTAGCCTTTAGTACATAGTTCCCGACTTTGAGTGGCCTAACTTTGCTTTTTTGTTGTTAGTACTGCTCTGCTTCTTGTTTTTGAGTTATCATTCTCATGTAGTCCATGTCTCTCCACTCTTCGGCTTCGTCGATGTCTTGCCTTCTGCTCTCATCATTGCTTGGCCCGCTCTCGTTGGAGTATCTTAAACTTGGTTCACCGACTTCGACCGGTCTTACTGCATCAGTCCATAGACTAGTGAATATGGCGTTTCTTCTGTGCTTGTTTTTGGCGTGGTGCGGTATGCTCATAGCACTTCCGGTAGTAGTTCGGGCCACATTCCCTTGGCGTTCTCGAGCTTCTTTTCATGATGTTTAATATTGTTTTGTTGGAAGACTCCTCCTGGTTGTTGCCTGCTGGGTGATATGGCGTGGAGAGTATTCTCTTGATGTGCCATTTATTGAAGAACTCGGCGGTCTTTTTCCCAGTGAACTGAGGTCCGTTGTCGCAACTGATTTCCTTGGGGATGCCGAAGCTGCATATGATATTTCTCCATATAAATGTGATGACCTTTTGCTCGCGTATTTGGGTGAATGCACCTGCTTCCACCCATTTTGAAAAGTAGTCAGTTAAAACTAAAAGAAATCGTATATTACCTCGTCCTGCTGGGAGGGGTCCGATGATGTCCATTCCCCATTTGATGAAAGGCCAAGGCGAGGTGGCTGAGTGGAGGTGACCGCCTGCTTGGTGAATGATGGGGGCATATTTTTGGCATTGCTTGCACCTTTTGACGAAGTCGATAGCCTATTTTTCATAGTGGGCCAGTAATAGCCTGCTCGTATGAGGCATATGACGAGGGCTCGGTTGTCGGTATGAGCTCCGCACTGGCCTTCGTGTACTTTTTTGAGAACGCGCTGCGTTTGGTTCGATCCTAAGCATTTTGCCAGGGGACCGCCAAACTTTCTTTTGTACAAGTCGCTATTGATGATGCTACACCTGGCCGCCTGCATTTGAAGCTTTTTGGCTTCTTTTTTATCGGGTGGGAGCACACCGTCCTGCCAATATGAGGTAATACAATTGCTTCGGTCCCAAGTCATGTTCATAGTACGTACCTCAATTTGATATATTGATGAATGGAGGAGAATGACTACGTTATCTTTTCCGGTCATGCTTCTGGTGGCTGCTGCCAATTTGGCGAGGCCGTCTGCCTCGATGTTCTGCGCCCGAGGTATCTGGTCGAGTTGGAATTTGTCGAACTCGGGCAATAGCTTGCAAATCTCGGCCTGATATTTTTGCATCCTTTGTTCTTTGATTTGGAAAGTCCAGTGACTTGGTTGAAGACGAGTTGTGAGTCACATCGGAGGATGACCCGTCGTGCTCCATATTTGGGATCTAGTTTTAATCCTGCAATTACGGCCTCATACTCGGCCTCATTATTAGTCATATCGGGACACCGTAGGAACTGGAGGATGACTTCGCCCATTGGGACCTCTAGTACGAGTACCAGTACAGATCCTGACGCATTGGAGGCGCCATCGGTGTACAGAACCCATATGTCGGATAACTTGGGGGAAGTACTGGAGGCTTCTCATTCGACCTCAGGCATTAATTTAGTGCTTAAGTCGGTGGCGAAGTCTGAGAGTACTTGCAACTTTATCGATGTTCGCGGCTGATATACTATATCATGCTCGCTCAACTCGATGCCCACTTAGTCAGCCTACCCGACAGCTCGGGTTTATGTAGGATGCTTCTTAAGGGAAAAGTTGTAACCACTGAGATGATGGCATTGGGAATATGGTCTAAGCTTTCGTGAAGCTACGACTAATGCCAGGGCCAACTTTTCGAGGTGAGGATACCTCGTTTCGACGTCGACCAAAGTTTTGCTAAAGTATTAGATTAGAGATTGAGTACCTTTGTCTTCACGGACCAAGACTGCGCTTACCGCAACATCGTATACGGCCAGGTAGACTAGGAGACGCTTGGCGGGTTCTGCCTTGGCGAGAAGCGGGGGAGAGGACAAGTATGCCTTTAATTCCCTTAGGTAATTGACGCACTCGGAATTCCACTGGAGTCTGGTGTCCTTCTTGAGTACACTGAAGAATTTGTGGCATCTATCAGAGGATTGTGAGATGAACCTGATAGGGCGGCTATCCGGCCAGTCAGCTTTTGCACTTGCTTCTTGCTGGTCATATTTTCAGGTATTCCATCTATAGCCTTGATTTGGTCAGGGTTAACCTCAATGCCTCTCTGCGACACCAAAAAGCCGAGGAATTTTCTCGAGGTCACTCCGAAGGCGCATTTCTCGGGGTTCAGATTTATGTCGTACTATCTGAATATGTCGAAGGCTTCCGTCAGATGGTCGATGTGGTCCTCTTTCTTTTTCGACTTGACCATCATGTCATTTATATACACTTTCATCATCTTTTCGAGCTGCTCTTTGAACATCTTGGTTACTAGCCTCTGGTAGGTCGCCCCTGCATTTTTCAATCCGAATAGCATGACTCCATAGCAGTATGTCCCTTGGTGGGTGATGAAAGTGGTTTTTTCTGATCCTCTTCCTCCATGAGGATTTGGTTATAAACTGAATAGGCGTCCAAGAAACTTAACAGCTCGTACCCCGTCGTTGCGTCGATGAGCTGATTAATGTGACGTAATGGGAATGAATCTTTTGGGCAGGCCTTATTCAGATATGTGAAGTCCACGCACATGCGTCATTTCCCATTTTTCTTTTTCACCATAATCACGTTAGCGACCCACTGGGGGTATTTTGACTCCCTGATAAAACCGTTTGCGAGCAACTTTTCTACCTTTTCACGGACTGCATCATTTATGGCAGCGTTGAATTTCCTCCTGACCTAATGTACCGGAGGGTAGAGTGGGTCGACGTTCAACTTGTGTGTTGCAATTTACTTCGGGATTCCTAGCATATCTGAGTGGGAGAAGGCAAACAAATCTGCTTTGTCAGTTAAAAATTTATGGAATTTACTTGGTTCTAGGAGTTTGTGGCCGATGTAGGCTTTTTTGTTGTAGTCGCTTTTATCCAATTGTACAGGGTCGAGGTCCTCCACTTTTGACCCTGCGGCTTCCACGGTGTTGAGGTCTTTGATGACATCACCGCCGAACCTCAACTTTTCTAATTGCTACAGTTTCGCGTCTTTGCCTTTCAACTGTTGAGTGTATGTGTAGTCTTAGGCGATGCGATAACATTCTTGGGCTGTGTGTTGTTCGCCGCAGATGCTGAACACTCCCCATAATGTAGGGAACTTGATGAACTGATATAGGCTGGATGGGATGGCCTTCATGGCGTGTATCCAGGGTCGTCCTATGATAGTGTTATAGGCATTGTCTTGATTCATGACATGGAACGTTGTTTCCAGGGTGACTCCTCCGGCCAGAACCGGCAATGTGACCTCTCCGGAGGTCCGTTCAACTGCATTGTTAAAACATGTTAGTGTTATGTAGCGTGGTACTATCTTATCCTCGAGTCTCATTTGTGTGAGAACTCGGAGGTGGATAATACATACGCCAATTCCGTCGTCTACCATGATCCTTTTTACATCGGTATCTGAAATTGGTAAAGTAATGACAAGAGCATCATAGTGAGGAAAAGTCAAACCGTGGGTATCCGACTTATCGAAGATGATACTTTCTTCGAGGTCGTCATACCGTTCATGGGTGATCGATTGCTTCAACTTGTGGGTGGTGGTGAATTTCACGTGATTGATTGCCGCGTCGTCGCCTCCGCCGATGATCATTTGGATGGTGTGAGCGGGGGAGGGAGGGGGAGGGGGGCCTTTATGTTGTTCCCGTCCGCGGGTGAAATTGGCTCTTCCTCGGTCGCTAATTAACTCCCTCAAATGTCCTTAGTGGAGCATGTTTACTACCTCTTGTCGTAAGGCTATACAGTGTTCGATCTTGTGGCCTCGTTCCTGATGGAATTCGCAGAGAGCAGTCGACTTTCTGTTGTCTTGGTCGGACTTCATCCTTTGCAGCCATTTCACCTTGGGGCCGAGCTTCTCTAGGGAGTAGTCTATTTCTAAAGGAGAAACACAAAAGTTATGAGCAGATAACAGCGGAGCCATACCTCTTTCGTTTTGGTAAGTCCCTGTCTGTGGCCTAGATGGGCCGTCGCCATGGAGGGGGGGTGGAAGGACGGTCGTTCTGGTGTACGATTGATGCCTGTCACGATTGATGCGTGTACCTACATGGTCTCTCCAACCGTCGTTTCAACGGTCTTTCCTCGACTCCATATGGACCGACGTCAACCGCTGGGTTGGTCTGTTAAGGTTGTCCTCGTCTTTTCTCACCTCGGCGAAGTAGGCATTGTGTATTTCTTCCCAGGTAGTGGGGGGTATTTCATGAGTCTGCTCAATAGTTTTCTAGTTGCCCTCGACCGGTTCCTGTTTAACCCATTCTGGAAAGCTGCTACCGCATTCCCTCTGACACGTTTGGAAGACTCATTCTCACTCTATTGAACCGGGCGCGGAACTCCCTGAGTCCTTCACCATGCGCTTGTTTAATGGCGATTATGTCATTCACCCTAGCTTTTGCTTTTTTGGCGCCGGCATGGGCGGTGACGAACTTGTCGAACATTTCCTCGAATGTTTCTATGGAACGTGCTGGTAATTGTGAGTACCATGTTAGGTCTCCCCCTATTAGGGTTTCACCGAACTTCTTCAACAGTACTGACGGTACTTGTTCTTTGGTGAGGTCGTTGCCCTTTACCGCCGTGACGTAATGGATGATGTGGTATTCACGTTCCATTGTGTCGTCATGTATTTTTAAATATGGGGGAATTTTGAAGGTTTTGGGTATGACATGTGGTGCCGCCTCATCGATGTATGGCTGTTCTACGAACCGATCGACGTCTCGTTTTGGCAGGAGTTTTGGAGCGCCTGGTATTTTATCAACCCTCTCTTGGTGCTCCTTCATTTGGTCGTGGAGTGCTTTATTTTCGTTCTCCATCTCTTCCATTTTCCTCATAATAGCAGCGAGGGCGTCGTTACATGCATCATCAATAGTGTGAGTGATATCTGTTGAGGGAGGGACGTGTTGCTCGTTGATAGTCGTTGTGATGTCGACTCGTGCAGTGTTCCTACTCACCCCTTGAGCAGGTTTATCGAGTATGTTGTTGAGAGTACTTGTTAGGCATGCCTCCAATAATTTTTTTACAGCTGGCGGCGCTTTCTCCGTTGTGGACGTAGAGGCTCCCTTCCCATGAGAGGCGGTAACTCTCCCATGAGAGGGGGTGAGTCACTCCGCCTGGGTGAGGCACTTGGCGTCATATTCTCCTCGTCGTTTCTACTAACCTCGTTGATGGTGCTCAGAAGGTTAGTAGTGGCGCTTGCTACTGCTTTCAACCTTTCCTCTCTGTTTCCTGCCATTGTTAGTTCGTGCAAACAAGGAAAAAAGAGAGTTTTGTCATTGTTTTTTTAGATCTAGAAGAAACTAAAATTTTAACTAGAAAATTCCCATAGACGGCGCCAAATTACTTGACCAAAAAGTGTTAAGCTTTTTGTTAAACCAATTATGCAAAGGAATAATGGGCAGATCCTAGTTAAGCATAATAAATCCTATATTTAAAATTAAAAGATGTCGGTGATATGAGACTGTTAAATATTAAGTATATGCTCAATGATTGTCAATAAATATAAGAGTGATGATAAGCAATAAATGTGACAAAGGGCAATAAATGTAAATAGAGGAAGTCTATCACCCAAATATTGAATGATGAGAATGATTCCTTCTTCTGACAACAACGTATGACAATAAACTATGAAGGTGGACAAAGTGTTCTTGGATCTTGTTAGTAGAAAGTAGAACAGACAATGAAAACCAAACAAGAACGACAAGACAAGCTTTTGTATATATTCTTGATAGTCAACCTTTTACAAGATGCTATTATCAGAAAAGTGAAGATCCCCTTTTTGTTTCCTATCTCCTACTATTTATAAGGGACATTTCTAGGAAATCCTAAAAAGTACAATTAAAGGAATATTCAATAGAATACTCATTTTCATACTTCTAAAACTACTTTAACTATTGCTACTACTCGTTCTCTACTCGACATCGGTTCTGGTCTCTCGCCTCTCTACTGGGCCTTGCCCGACCTCGGCCACAACTCGTCTACTTACATCCGCTAAGCCTAGCTTGATTTTGACCCATACAGTAAACTCGTAATGTCTGTTTATCTTTTTCATGTGAGCTATACACACATAAAGCTGAAGTCGGTTTTGTTCAAAATTGAATCTCCCGTTCAAAAATATTATATTTCGGAATATTTAGCTAATATATGATCAGTGGCGGATCCACCCTTATGGGTGGGGGTAGTATGGAACCCGCTCGATTGGTAAAATTATCGTATATTTATGTATAAAAAAATTTAAACTAGGTTAAATATATGATCCTGCCACCCCCATCCGCAAACTAGACAAATGTGCCATGATTGGTAGACCTTTTTAAAATTTAAGTTGGAATTTATCTTGAACCTTCTGACTTTCCCTTTTCGTTGTGCTTTTTATTTCTTTTCTTTTAGTCATTTTCCTTTTTGGCTACCTACCAATTTCCTATTTGTCGTTTATTATTTTTATTTTTTTCCTCTATTCTATTACTTTATTTAGAACACTCAAACAAGAGCCTCCAAAATTTAAAAATTTCATAATATAAGCATTTCTCTTAATCTCAAATTTTTTAGTTTTCTTCTTTCAAAATCACAAAAACTTGGTCTTGATTTAGATTGAGAACAAAATTAATTTATAATTTCATTTTTTTAATAACATAAAAATTTGTGTTATTCTATGATTGATAAATACAATTTAAATCTCTTTAGTAATAAATTATGATGAATATTTCGCAAGTATTAGATTTATGATTTTAAGTTTTGAGATATTGTAGTTTATCTAAATCTGCATTTACTTATGGGGTATAATTTATCTATTGAAGATTTTTTTTTTCTTATTCTGATTGGTGGAGCTCCCTTATTAAAGATTTTATTTTACTTGTGCAAATTATTTTTAGCATACAAAAAAATGTAGTTTCATAGTGAAAAAATTGATTTTACTTGTATTATTAATAATAAAAGTGTAATTCCTTCTTTAAAATGTTAATTATATTTGCTTCTTAATGTGTGAGATGTAATTTTCATACGACAATAATAACATATATACCCAATGAAATTCTATAAGTAGGGTTTGAAAAATTGATGTAATTTTTATATTTGCAAATAAAGTGCTTATTAAATTGCCCAAATAAACTAAAAAATTAACTGAACAATCGTTTCGAACAAACTATATATTAGTAGTTATTATAAGGTGTACATTAAAGAAAATCTTGGAACCATCCACCTTTAAATTTAGATCTGCCTCTGTATATGATCGACGCAATAAAGATTAAAAGAATGTTTGAAGGAGTAATACTTATTTAAGTTCATTGATCTGAGGAAATTATGTTTATATTATAAATCTTGGAGGGGCAATATGTCACCAAATCAAAAATCAAGGGAGTGTAAAGTGTAAACATCGATGTTTGATTTGATTCCTCCAACCACCCATGTTGTCTTGTTCTTTCTTCTTATTTTTTCGTATTTTTCTTAAATCTAAGGTGGAAAAGATCATTAAATCTAGCTTTATCTACAAATAAATACATTCACATCCTAAAATCATATTTTTTGTACGAAATTATTTTACTATTCCTTGCTCGTATCAATCACAACTCGTTGATTTTTGGAAGAAAAATCTATTTTCTGGTTAAAGATGGAGATATTCTATCCGTCCCGCCATAATTTTTGTGGTAAATAACACACTGTAATAATCTCTAATAAAAATAAAATACTTTTTAATACAAATCGTTTTAATATGTAATATTGTTAAACGTTTCTGGCCTTTTTTATATAATCTGAGATTTGCAAATCTGGTACATATTTAAAGCTAGCTAGTTATAAAGCAATGTCTAATTATCAAAGTCGATTTATGCCAACTTGTTGCCTAGATGATTTTGGTTAATTTGAGTTAGATAAAGGATAATAGATTTCAAACTCGTTTATTTCGTTTTATGTTATCTAAGCTTACCGCCAATAGTTTAAAGTAGGGTGTCAATGGATATTCGAAAACGATTAAATTGATTAAATCATACCGTATCGAACCGATTTTTAGGTTTCTTTTAAAATAAACTTTAGATTTTTATACAAATCTATAACCACACTGATAATTAGGGTAGATTTTTTATTTTATGAAAATAAACCGAAAAAATACTGAACCGTACCGAATAAATTTACATGTGAAAAATATATTTATATAGTAAGTTTAAAAATAATAATGCATTAAATTTTTCTTTGGGCCTTGGAGTCATGAAAATTGTTACAAGCCAACAAGTAACTAAACTCAAAATACTAATACCTATTGTGCAACTTCTACTTTAACTAAGTTATTTCAAGTATCTTCATCAGCAAGACACAAAATATTCTAGCAATTATGAGTAGCAAACTACAATGTATTGAATATATTTCCTTTCATATAATTTAGATTTATCTTTCTGAATATTTAATCTTCTATAGATTTTATTCTTCAGTCCCAGTTTGGTTAATATCTTTCCACTCGTGTGATTTATATTTTTTTTGAATTTGCTTGGTTTCTTTTACGTTGTTGTAGAATAGTTGATGGATCTATACTCTTGCCATCTTTCATTTTTTTTAATTCATCACCCTTTAAACAATAAAAATGTCTAGAGAGTTTTGCTAAGTCCTATAAAAGAACATATGTTTATTGCATTCTACTTCTACTGGTGAATTTACATAATATTTAAAAAAATACCAAAAATTAACCGAACCGTACCGATACCGAAGAGAAATCGACATGATTGAGACGGTTTCAAAAAATCTAATTTTGGTTATACATAATAGAATAATCGAAAAATTGATATAGTACAAATTTTATAAAATAACCAGCCGAACCGAACCATTGACACCCCTAATTTAAAATACATGGATAGAATCTTTTTATCCTTAACCATAGAACTGATACTCGATCCTTGGAGAGCACAAAATTCTTATAGGAAGTATTTTCCTTTTTAATACGTCGTATGTGACATGAATTTAAGCTAGCATTTGACCACAAATTTTTACATTTTAAAAAAAAAATCTGATTTGGGTGAAATTTAGTTTGAAGATATAAATTTGTTTGGACATAATTTTCCAAAACATACTTTTTTTTTTTGAAAAAATATGAAATGTGACTTATACCCATAAGTTTTAAAAACTATCAAAAATACCCAATAACTCTGAAGAAAATTCATGCAGAATAAGCGAAAGAAATATGAAGAAAATTTATACAAACATTAGCAGATTTAGCAAATTACCTTCAAATTTTATCTTTGCGATGGATTGCCACAGAGTGACACAACAACTTTGGCGAATATTTTCTTATGTTTATAGAGAAGGGCAAAGTCACATAAGTTATGGATTAGTTGGGTGATAATAGTATAAAATGGGTTTTTTATAAAATACAAAAGTTTAGGGCAATTTATAATTTTAAAAAAAATTAAATAGTAATAATTTGGGCCAAAAACATCTCTTGAACTTCTCTTGGGATTTAATTTTTTTTCAAAATATAGATAAAATCTATAAATAAACAAGTATTTGCCAAAAAAAAAATTTGGATAAAATTTAGCAAAATCTATGATCAAAATGGGGGGGGGGGGGGGGNATTATCTAAGCTTACTAATAATAACATGTATAATTAACAATAGGAGAACATTTTAAAACTATTATATGCTCTTTCATTTTTTATCAAGACTATCATTTACGATTATTTCACATCTCAATAAAATTATGTGATGGTTCCATCAGAAACATCCAATAAAATGGAAAAATAATACTCCTCGGTTCACTTTATGTTAATTTTGGTCTTTATATTTAATTTGCTTAAATATAAAAACAGAATTAACTTTTTTTCAAAGTTGCCATTGGAGTAAAGAACACAAGTATTTGTTATATTTGTAATAAAAATTAAGGCTAATATGGTCAATTTTGTTAATTAATGATAAAAGATGAATTTCTTAGTATGCGTTTGTAAATAAGAATTGTAAAATTCCAAAAACTGGTGAAACAATTTTTCAAGTGAAAATGATATTTGAAATTTAGGGTTGTGTTTGGACATAATATTCAGTTTGGGTTATTTTTGAAGTTTTATGAGTGATTTGAGTGAAAATTTTAAAAAGCAGCTTTTTGAAATTTTTTAAATTTTCTAAAATTTCCAAAATGCATCTTCAAGTGAAAATTAGAAATTTTATAAACAAATACTGATTTCGAGAAAAATAATTTTTTTTTAAAAAGAAATTTGTTGTACGTCTAAACGGGCTCTTAATATGTGTAAAAATAATAAAAAAATTACATATCTTGCACAAAAATCCGCACCATATTAAATGTACTTTTCCAATTACATCTCTTTCTTTTCCTCTTTTTTCTTTCATTTCCCTCCTTTTTATTATTTTATTTTTACTTTGACGTGACATCCCAAATAAGCACATCCGTAGTACAAATCCAAAATCAAGTATCCTACGGTCAGGATTTATGTAGTCCCCACATAACTTCATGCTCACAAAACATTTAACATGTGAGTGACTACACCACAAGCCTTCCCTAAATGCAAAAAGAAAGAGAAAAAAAAAAAACATCAAGGGTGTGTTTGGTATAGAAAAAAATATTTTTCGTTATCGGAAAATTGGAACATAAATTCCTTAAAGAAATAAGAAAAATATATATCCTTAATCGCTTTCAAAAATAATAACCGATAATACACATATATATATATAAAACATATTTATATTTTATAAACTTTTTGACTAGCCAATTAATTAATTTTATATTTTACTTTTTAAATAATTTTTAAGTTTTATAAGTGCATTTACTCCTATTCTCACCTCTCCACACTACAACCCAATCCCACCCCCTGAACCACTGACCCCGACCCCCCACCCCACTAGATCCCCCGCCCCCCATGTCAACTCCCGACCCCCTATCTTGACGTGACATCCCAAATAAGCACATACGTAATAGTAGTCCAAAGATCAAATGATGAACGGTCCTGATTAAAGTAGGCCCCACAGAACTTCAGCTCACAGAACATTTTTCATGTGGGTGACTACACCATAGGTTTTCCCTTCATATGGTAAAAGAAAAAAACAAAAGACGAAGACTAAACAAGCTCTCTCCTCTATAGCTAAGACAATTCACAATTCATTTCATTCATTACTGTGTGTGTGTGTGTGTGTTTTTCTCGTGTTCACTTCTCTTTCTTCGTTTTTTCTGTGCTACTGAGAATACCCTCTCTTTCTCTCTAACTTTATTAGCTCTCTTTCTCTCTGTACGCCGTCGTTTTTATCGCCGGTGAACGTCTATTTAACCGAAGGATTTGGTCAGGTTGAAAGTTCGATCGGCAGTAGAGGACAATTAGCAGACGACACCAGCTTAATCGTAAAGTCAAGCTCTTTTGATCGCGGTAAAATTACCTTTTCGTCCTCGATTTTGCCTTTGGATCACTAATTTTGTTAATTTTTTGAGCTTTTTTGTCGAGCTTTTGCTGTTTTAATTATGATTTTTCTTAGTTCTATTTTCGACAATTTTAGCCTCTTTAATTTTTTTCTTTTTTCTATAATTTAGAGTTTGCATTTGTTTTTTTTTTTTTTTGTTTTCTAAATTAATTTCAGTTTGAAGGTCTTAGGTTACTCAAGTTATAGGGATTATGGTTTTAGGTAGTTTATGATTAATCTTCTGAGTATAATTGAAGAAAAAATGTTAATTGATTTCTCATTTCCATTTCTAGTGATTAGCTATTTTGAAGGCATTAAATGAACTGAAGGTGATGAAGGATTCTTTTTTCCTACATGGTCTGTTTTACAAATTTGTATCAATAAAGCTTGGGTTTTGGGAGTTTTGTCGTGGGTAGAGTTACCCGGTACCTGAGCTGGTGGGAGGTAGAAGCCACTCCGGTAGAAGCTACCCGGGGGAATAATCGAGGTGCACGCAAGCTGGCCGAACACCAGTGTCATTGAAAAAGCTAGTAATATTTGTGTAGTTGTTTCAACTTATTCAATTTGTTAATTGCATTCCGTCGGGTGAAGAGGGAGAAGAAGAGCCCACAGAAGTATGATTATAAAGAGGATATTACTAGGCTGATGGTTTTTCTTATTGGAGTCTATGTCTGGTAGGCTTCTTGGTACGCTAGGTTTATTTATCCAAGAAATTAAGAAAATGAGAATGAGTTATTTAAATAAAGAGCAAACAGGGTTGCTCAGTTTCACAAGCCTTTATCTCTGTCAGTTTACTGAGAAGGATTGTGTTTTTGATAAATGACCTTTTCCTTTTTCATGTTTTTACAGGGCAGGAGAGGTGCAGTTTGATTGTAGAAACCTTCATGCAGTAGAAATAAGTCAGATTTGAAGCTTTTGTGCTGTAGCTGCTTTGTCAGAAAAAATGTTGGAGGCTCCAAAATTTGTTGGACTTATAGACTTAAATCAAAACCTGTCACAAAATTTCTACCATAAGCTTGGTGAGGGGTCAAACATGTCAATTGAGAGTTATGGGAGCTTGCAGATGAGCAATGGTGGAGGTTCTGTTGCAATGTCGATGGATAACAGCAGTGTTGGGTCAAATGATTCTCACACTCGTATTTTAAACCACCAGGGCCTCAATCGCGTCCACAATAACTATTCTGTTGCAGCTAGCGTAAACAGGGGGAGAGTTTCTAACGGGTTGAGCAATGATGCCCTTGCTCAAGCCTTGATTGATCCTCGATTCCCCACCATTGGGCTTGAGAATTATGATGAGTGGACAATTGACTTGAGGAAGCTTAACATGGGACCAGCTTTTGCTCAAGGAGCTTTTGGAAAACTCTACAAGGGAACTTATAATGGTGAGGATGTTGCTATCAAGCTTTTGGAGAGGCCAGAACATGATCTTGAGAGGGCTCACTTGATGGAGCAGCAATTTCAGCAGGAGGTCATGATGTTGGCAAATTTGAAGCATCCAAATATAGTTCGGTTTATTGGTGCATGTCGTAAACCCATGGTATGGTGTATTGTGACTGAATACGCAAAAGGGGGATCAGTGCGCCAGTTCCTAACGAGGCGGCACAACAGATCTGTGCCATTGAAGTTAGCAGTGAAGCAGGCTTTGGATGTGGCAAGGGGGATGGAGTATGTACATGCCCTGAATCTGATACACCGTGATCTGAAATCCGACAATCTACTGATTGCTGCTGACAAGTCAATCAAGATTGCAGACTTTGGTGTTGCTCGTATTGAGGTGCAGACGGAAGGAATGACGCCAGAAACTGGAACATACCGCTGGATGGCTCCGTAAGCATCTAGACTCTTTAGCAGCCTTGTTAAATCTGGTGTCTTATTCCAGTTTTTGGGCTTATGGCCAAACCCTATACTAGAGCTCTTAAGCTTTTTGACCTACTCTTATGGGATATGTTTTAGCTTTGTAGATTACTTTTAAAGTTTTCAATTTCCTTATTTTAGTTTTAAATTCCAATGCTTTTTATCTTTGTGCATATGAAAAAACTAGCCTTTTACTTGCTAAGAATAAGGTGACATTGTAGAAAACATAGATATTATCATTGCTGCATGATATTTTAGAAATATTGTAGCATGTTGGATCCTTTTTTTTGGGCAAAATAGAACTGAAAAGCATGGAGTCAATGGGTTCAAGACCTGTTTATCCTTTTGATAGGACCTCATTAATTGCGATTATATTGCTGTTGCTAAGAGGGAGAAATTATTTCTTCCGATCAAACTTTTTAACTTAATTAAGCGCCTATTGATGAAGGTAAAAGAAATGATCAGCTTAATATTCTCTTTCAATTTCCTTCCCTCCTTTCCTTTTCCTTCTTGCCTGTGACTTGTAATTAGCTTCGAGTTAGTTGCACCTAAGGGTGTGCCTAGTGGTTAATGAAATGGGTGTAAATCGTGGAGACTAGGGTTTAAATCCCAGCAGAGACAAAAACACTAGGTGATTTCTTACCCGATATCTGCGCTGATGGGAGATAGCAGACATTCAGTGAAATAGTCGAGATGCTCGCAAGCTGGCCCGAGTATCATTGTCAAAAAAAAAGTTGCTTCTAGTTAGTCTAGCTGGAAAGGGTTCAAACTACAGCAGCTACCTCACTGGGTTCAGTTTCAGGATATGTTTGAGAGATATGAACCATAGTTCTACTTATTGAATAGGTAGATGAAAGTTCATTTGGAAGTACATCTTCTCTCCTTTGTGATGTTGACCTTTGTCGTCAGCTTTAGCATTGCCTTGTTCTTCAGAGCAGTGGGGTTCTTTTGGAATGTTGTAGGGGTAAGAAAGAGAATGGGGAGGTGCAAGTCATTGGATTTCTCTCTCTTTACAGGATAACATACTTCCACATACTAGGTTTGTTGCTGTTGGAGAAACTTGAAGAGGAGAAGGGGATAAGGGATGACAATTTTAGTGTTTACCGAACACATGTCTCCCTTTACTGAAGTTGGTGGGGAGGAAAATATTGCTATTGGTCTTTTC
The DNA here is from genome assembly GCA_005239505.1 of Nicotiana paniculata. Lineage (NCBI taxonomy): Eukaryota > Viridiplantae > Streptophyta > Magnoliopsida > Solanales > Solanaceae > Nicotiana > Nicotiana paniculata. The sequence continues at coordinate 35,467 of ML341980.1, forward strand.
TTAAAAGAAAGATTATAGCCTCTAACTTTAGATTGATTAACCCAATTAGCGACTTTCCAGTTAGAGATGACTTGATATTATTCGAATTCCTCGCCTTTCTCGCTCTTGGTAATGTGGTGGGAGGGTATAATATTGAGAGTTCTGTGGTTAATTTTTTCCATTCACCATTATTAAAGAAAGCTGCTGTAGTATATTGGATTCGTACCTCTATGGAAAGAGTTTATTGCCTTTATTTGCATTGCTCTCCTAAAAAGCTTAGCGATGCTTGTCCTAAGCTGGACAGTGGACAATGTACTTGTCTACCCAAATGATGCTTTCAAATGGACGACCGAGTTCATGGTCAAGATCAGGTGCTAGATAAGTATTTGAAGATGTTATAATGCAATTGCCATAATTGCACGCACAATTAATGGTTTACTGCTTTGGGGTAAGGTCATTTGTTTGTTCAAAAAGGTAGATTCATTACACCATAAGTCAAGTGTACCTTTTAAGCATCTTCGCTAGCTCCGAGTTGGAAAGAAGTTCAAACCCTGTTTTGGTTGAGGTTAGTTGTTTTTTCAAAAAGGTAAGTTGGTTACACCATAAATCAAGTTTACCTCTTTTAGTATCTTCAAGTGTTATCAATAGCGAAAAGCGCAAAAAAACTCTAATGTCTGTTGGAGCTTTAAGCACAAAATAAAGCGTGGGCTTTAATGAAGGAAGGCGCAAATGGAGAAAAACTGCAAATATGTATGTGTAGTCCAAGACTAATATCTATAAGCATGAATACCAAATATATGGACAAAGAAATTGAAGAAAATTGAACTATCAATTGTTTAGTGTCACGTCTTTCGGATTACGCCCGTTAGCAATGAAAAGTAAGCCTTAGAGCCTTGATGACAACACTGAAGCGCCCGTTAAGCGAGGCGAAGCGCTCAACATGTTTTGAGCCTCGCTTTAGGGCTTAAGTGCGCTTTAGGCGCCCTTTTGATAACACTGGTATCTTCGCTAGCTCTGAGTCGGCAAGAAGTTAATTCTTCTCCGAGATGTTTCTTGTCTCTGCTATGGTGACATGATTCTCCGTTGAGTTGCTAAATAGACTTTCTCCATCTAGAACACCATCTCAATCAATGAAAAGTAGAGGTGGAATATTGGCTCAATCTTCTCATGAACCTAAATCACTTTTTTTATAACCGTGGTGTCCGGGTAGCTTGCGCGCACCTCGACTAATCCATGGGGTACCTACTAATGCTATCTCCCACCAACACTGGTACCGGGTAACTCTATCCTTTAAGACTTGGATTGATGAGAAGAAATCACTTAGTATTTTTGCCTCTAATGGGATCTGAACCTAAGGCGTCATGGTTCTCAACCCACTTCATTGATCACTACGCCACTTTTTTTTAATTTTTATTATTAAATAATTTTCTAAAACCTCCCGTCATTCTTTCTGGAGAGCAGTGTTTCTAAAGTGAAGCATAAAAAGCGACAAGGTCTATGGAGTTTGATGCGAAAAGCGAGTAGTGAAGCACTCAAGTTATCCAAAAGTACAAATGTATAATATACCATATATACAAATTTATAAATCTTCTCATGAACCCGAATCATTTCCTGAAACCTCCAATCATTCTTTGTGGAGAGCAGTGTTTGAAAAGTGAAGCACCAAAAACCATAAGGTCCATGGAGTTTGAAGCGAAAAGGAGAAGTGAGGCACACAAGTTATGGAAAAGTAAATAATACCAAGCATAGAAAAATTTAGCAGTATAACAATCAAATTGCAATTAAAATAACTAAATTTAGCAACCAATTTAGGTATTGTTGATATTAATCCAACTCCTCAAAATCAAGATTTAAAGATCAACCCCTTCTCATTAGGATCACTTTGTGCATCATCATTTAGAGTGCACACTTCTCTCGAGCGCATGGTGTCGTCTATGAAGCTGTAATCCCTTGCTTCACATCGCTTAACGTGCTGGCTTTGAATAACAATGCTGGAGAGAGCTATAAATGAAGAAAACAATTCCTTGGAATTTTTTTTATAATAATGCCTTATTTGGTACTTAGTCTTATAACATGTGTTGCTCGACCTAAATGCTTACTTTAGTTGAAATAGGCCTTTTAGAAACAAAAGGAGCACAAAAAGCCGTTAATGATCAACTAATACAACTTGTGTTAATTACGGGGGAGAGCCTACACGTGCTGTGGCTCAGTACTTGACATCTTACTTTTATTTTATTTTATTTTATTTTATTTTATAAGACTTTTACTGCCTTAGATTTTGTGCAGTTTAATTGGGAGAGGCATTGCCTGATTTTTTTTTGTTTTGGGACAATTTAATTGCTTCAGGTTGATTGAAAGTTGATCAAATTATCACAAGCTATGTTATACTGGTCCTTTGCATTTGCTTTTCCTGTGTTGAATGTGTGTACCGTGGGTGGGTGGGTACTTTGTGCATACTCTTCAAAACGCACAAAAAATTAACAAAAAAGAAAATGCATGTACCTATACCAGTATTGCATACATCTGATAGAATACTTACTCACAAACGAGTCCACATAATATGGATCACATGCTGCTGTTATTTGCTGAAAATAAGTACTATATTTGAAACATCTCAAGATTTTAGATTTCTCTTGACCAGAACTCATCAACTGAAGGGGTTTGAAAAAACCCATGCATCAAATCTATTTAGGGCGTTGGGGTGTCCATATGGGCTTGATTTGCCAAGTCCGTCCACATGCAAAGAAACACCAAATTAATTTTGACATACCCATAAATACTTAAGAATATATTTTACATGTCATTATTTTTGATGAAGGCATTACATTAGAAAGCATGAAGGAGATGCTAGGTTAAAGGAGCGTGTTAGCTCCATTATAACAGATTATAGGGAGCTAGCACAGTCCAAAAAAGGATCTGTACTAGTTACAGGGATTAGGTTTGTCCTGCAAAATAAATTAAGCAAACATCTAGCTTTAAGAGAGTGATCTGGAGTTGAGATTCCATCAAAACATCTTTGATTCCTTTCCATCACACACATCAAGAAAAATAACTGCTGGATTCATCAACCAGATTTTCTTGATGGATTTATCAACTCTAACTTGCATATGCATCTCTGATATTACATTTCATTTTATGTATTATGCTTGCATTTCTAGGTTCATGCATTTGCATGCCTGAGTATTAAATTGTTAAAATCTATGTTTTATTGGATAACCATGGAAATAATCTTCTTTGGTGGCATGGACTAGCATATAAGGTGCAATATTAATGACAAGAAAGAAAATTTTGCTTCAATTTGTTTAGTAGTTTATTTTTTTGCTGACATTCGGGTTTTTCCTGTATTTGGTGTCATAACCGAGAATTGTTATATTAATGCTTTTGGAGGAATATTTGCTAATCATGATATCCTGGGTCTTTAGGATACTTAGGATACTGTTCTTGGAAGCTCAGTTATTTGTTTCTCGGGCATATATGGCAGTTAGAATTTAAACCTTTGGGAATATACTGGGTATGTTGTTATTGTTGTAATGAGATCTGCAATTTAGGATGAAAGAGAGAACAGGATATAGAATTATCTCCCTTTCCATCTGTTGTAGAATGCTCACTTATCAAGTATCCACGGTAGATTAAGATTGGCATTTGTTCCCTTTTTTTTTCCGGCTTGTTTCCTACACAATGTTGGAGATGAAAATTGGCTTGGGAGATGAAAGTATATTCTTCATAAGCTAAGTGAATTGGAGATTAAGCTTTTTTTTTCTTGAGATAATGTGACAAATGGAGAAGTGGTTATCATTTCTAATAGGACATTTCTTTCAGACGTTAATCAAAGAAGGAAGTGTTCATGCCTGCCTGAAGTAATGTTGAAATGCTTGTTGTAAGAATGGATGTATGAGGTTGGACTGCTTAGTGGTGATAATATAGTCGTGAAGCACCAGACCACTGTGATGGTGGATAACGTCGCAGTGAAATATAGTTCTTCTCAGTGTGAGAATAGACTAGTATGCATGACTTGCCTTAGGGAAGTAGACGGATGAATGTGCTTTCTCTTGACTGAGTTTGAAGTAATAATGAACGATCTTACAAAAGAATGATATATTCCCAAAACAGTGGGGATCTCAGTATCTGGTAAAAGCTCGTAGCTTAGCACGTGTGGCCAGTCTGAATCTAATTGATATTATTTTTACTCAAATTTTGATTCCAAGTAACATGAAAAATGAAGTTACCTTTCAAGTTTCCTCTTGAGAAACTATCTATTCATGTTCTGCAGATCCTATCCTGTTTAACTGTATCATTTTTTTTGTTGCAAATGTTCTAGTTTCTTCTCTATTTAGAAAGAGACGATGTTCAAAGTTGTTTGTGCGTGTTTGGTGGTGGACTGCTTAAGTGCATTTGACTTTGTTTTGTAGGGAGATGATCCAGCACCGACCATACACCCAGAAAGTTGATGTTTATAGTTTTGGCATTGTTCTCTGGGAGCTCATAACAGGGATGCTTCCTTTCCAGAACATGACTGCTGTACAGGCAGCTTTTGCTGTTGTCAACAAAGGCGTCCGCCCAACTATCCCCAATGAATGTTTGCCTGTGTTATCTGAGATCATGACCCGCTGCTGGGATGCTGACCCTGATAATAGGCCACCTTTCTCTCAGGTGGTCAGAATGCTTGAGGCAGCAGAGACAGAAATCATGACTACTGTCAGAAAGGCCCGTTTCAGGTGCTGCATTCAACCTATGACTACAGATTGATTCGCGAAGAGGAAACTAGCAGCAAGATGTTGGATGGCAAAACTGATTTGGGTCCACCATGTGTATCTATCAGGCATAATTTCTTTATTCAGATAGAAAAAGGGAGATAGTTATGATAAGAACTAATTGTTTTTCTGTTGTATCTTGTTTTTCTTTTAACTTGGATTTAAGATGTTGACTGGTGATAAATGGTAATAGGGGGATATTTTGATGTGTATTTATGCATGTCCTTTTATGGCCGTATTTGCTTAATTTGCTCAAAATATATCAGGTCCTGAATATCTTATTTTGTGGCCACACCCTTATTTTGTGTGTTATACTCTATTTGTATCTGTGCAGAACATACAGGGAACGGACAAATACGATTTGCTCCGAGAGCAGTAAGGCACATCTAAATCTGGTAAGTGCGCCGAATCTGCAGTACTGAAGTATGGTAACTTTTTAGAATGGATTGTTTTGATATTGGAAACTTGCACAACTCTTTTTGCCCCCTTCCCCGCTCCGCCCAAACTTGAGGCAGGGATTTATGTGGTAGGATAGATGACTAGTCCTGAGCATTTCTCCTATAGTTAACAAGAGAATATAGAAGGCGATAGTAGTGATTTCGTCCAAGTCGTCTGTTGGACTCCTTTATTTGACGTATTGACTGGCAGGGCTGTTAATATTCTTGAGTCAAAGAGTCATGTTTGACTGCTGAGTCTAAACTAGAAAATTCAAGTCTTTCCTTGTTAAAGCTTTTATTCTCAGTCGTTCATTGGAAAAAACTGTTTCCATTTGGAAAAAAGAGAAACTTCTTATTTTGTTGGAAAGTTGCTTTAGTCTACTTTAGTTATTTCACGTAACTGTGGAGAAAAGTTTATATAGTGTGTGTTATTTTTATGAAGACATCCCTTTTGTGTTCTTTCTTTTGATTTTTTTCGCAAAGCATTTTGGTTTGGTTTTGTGAAACCAAGACAATGTTTTCTAATCAGCTCTTTGTTGTACTTTAGAAAATCTTGTCACAACTCTTACTACAGTACTAGTTTTCCATGTATCATTTTGGTTTTCAATACTTTACCTAATCGGCCATATTATTCTTGAAAATCAATAGAATCGGAATAACATCCGGAATTTAATTTAGAACACATTCATTTTCTAGAAATGTATTTCGAAGACAAAATCCAAACGCTAGAATCGACTTATTTTCCACATGGGACGAAAACTAAAAACTATCCTCTTCCCACTTGGTATATATGGATTAAATCTGCCTCTTCCATAGTTGGATTAGTGTTCAAATTCCTTCAAAACTTAGATTTAGACATAGATTTGATTGAAATTTGAAAAAAGAGCTTTTTAAATTCTGTTGAAAAATAATTTTTGAAAGTTGAAGTTATGTCTGGATATGCATTTTATTTGAAGTTACGTTGAAGTTTCGTGAGTGGAAGAAAAATTTTCATCCTAAAACTGTCATAATTCAATTTTGGGGAATTTGAAATTTGTGACTTTTTTTTTCAAAATATGATCATATTTCATAAACAAACATTGTTTTCAAAAATAAAGCCAAAATCTATTGTCAAACGGGAGCTTAGTATTTTCTAAAGTGGTACTCCTAATTTGCATCTAAAAGTGGAGTAGAGATGGCGCTCACGAGCTACTTTTATGCCATGTTGTTGAAAAATAGCTAATATCCTGAAGTTTTAAATTCTAAATTTCAATTAAAATTCCAACTTCAGGACAATAGTATGAGGTTTTTGCTTGTAGAATTTGAAACTGCAGGACAGTAATCATTTCTCAATTACGTGGACTAAAAAGTCGTTGTTTGTAAATTTTACTCAAAAGTGGATCGGTATAATTAACTTGAATTCGATGCATGTAGCAAGTTATGCTAGTTTACCATAATTAAGTGAAAAATTGAGGTAATATTTCATATTATTTAATCATATGTACAAGACTATCACAGACAAAAAAACGTAAGATGATTTCTTTTTATCTTTTAAAGTCTTGGTAAGTGAAGTTACTTGATATTTATACTAATTAGTTTAAGTGTACGTGCGTTGCACGTGTACATCATGGTATAAACCCTATAAAAAAAAATATTAAAAAATAGCAATTGATGTTAAGCTAAATCTGATATTTGTTCAAATGATCAAAATGAATACAATAGTTGAATTCGATATCTTCGGAAATGTAAAGATGATGAATTCAGTTTAATTAGCTATATAGTATTTGGAGTTATAGAGTTTAGTATAAACTCTGCCATTGACGATTTTGAAATTTCAAAACAAGTTCACTGTGTATAATCATTTAAATTTATAGTCATTTCAAATTCCAAGTATATTAATTTATCTATAGTTTAAATATTAACTGTAGTTACAGTTTTACATAGTATGGATGTAAATTAATTTATTTCTCAAATTAACATTACCATATTGGTAATTCTGGCTTCTAGAAGTTTATGCTTAAAATCAAATCAAAACTCTTTAAAAGTAAAAACTAGAAAAAAATCAATAAAAAAGAACATGCATTGGTGATGTCTTTTAGTTAATTAATTATTTGTTAATATTTATAAAAAAAATAAAAAAAGATGCCAACAATTATATACCTCAGAGGGTAAGAATATGCAATAAACTGAAAAAGCATATTTTGATTCCATAAGGAATAAATGTTGGTTAGATAATGAAAGAATTTAAATAAGGTAAAATTTTAATTGAATTTGAAGTGCTACATATTAGGACCTTTTATATAGTTTAAATAGGAAAAAAGAAATTCAAAAATAAATAAATTTTAGTTGATTTGAATTCTTAAATATTAGAAAAATAATTAAATGACTATTTTATCCCGTGTGAAATCTATTTTTGAATAGTAAAAAAGGCAAATAACATTCAACTAAGAGGCTTTATGCTTTTAATATAGTATAGAAGATAGATATAGATATAGATAGATATAGATGATTAAGTTTTAAATTGTCTTGATTTAGCTAATGTCCAAGTTTTAAGTATAGATTCGACTAGCGTGTTCAACGAATTTGGAACTAAAAAGGATATTAGACAAAACTTTCTTTAGAAAAAAAAAGTTTAGTAGGTTTCGAATTCCTAGTTTCGGAGGGTAATTATAAATTTATAATAATATAAAAGATATTAGAATTCCATACATAGTTCAAATAAGAAAAATTTTAGTAAGAATTTTTTATGTGATTTCAAAGCGGTTACGGAAAATAATGATATTAGTTGATTTAAAACTCCTAAATATTAGGGAGAGTAATTTAATTACAATTTTGTCTACTGTAAATTTAATTTTAAAAAGGTACAAAACGAACGACATTTACTAAGAGTTTTCGTGTTTTTAATATAATACTAATTTCTATAAACGTGCATTGCAAATAAATATTGACATGTAAATGTTTAATCAATTATTTGCATACACAAGAAAGAATTATTTTAAAGCAACTGACATGGAAATGCAACAATCATTTAAATGCGAAAAATTAATGTATCATACTACTTCGAAAAAATAATTGGACGTCATCTCTGAACTTGAAAAACATAATATGAACCTGAAAAAACATCGTACTAAAAAAATCATTAATTTAGTTAAGTTAGTTAGATATATAATATTTTTACTTGTAATTTTTAGAAACATGCAATGTGATCGTATCTTACCTAGGATTTTAACATGAATAATATATATAGTATATTAACAAATCTTGATAATTACCCAGTTGCCTAATCAATTTTTCTGTGAGACGCATGCACAACAACAATAAAAATATACCTAGTAAAATTCTATTAGTGGGGTCTGGGGAGAGTAGAGTGTACGCAAATCTTACCCCTACCCCGAAAAGGATAGAGAGGTTGTTTTCCGGAGACTCTTGGCTCAACAAGAGAGACAATAATATCAGAAAAGAAACAAAAGAAAAGGCATGTAACAACAAAAGATGCTAGAAAGAAAATAACAACAACGAACAAGTGAAAGGACACTAATACAAAACTATGCAAAACAACATTGTGGACCCAACATAGACCGCTAACAAACCTAAATAAAACTCTATCAGACTACCCAGTACAAAGAGGAAAAAACTCTCGACTACCCCCTAGCCTACCACCCTAATGCTTTTGATGGGCTTAAGGTCTCTTAGTCTTATGTTTTGATGATCTAACAAACTTTGTTTAGAACCAGATAAAGGACCTGATGCATGCCTCGTACAATCATTCAGCAATAGACTCAAAGTAATTTGGGCAGTGTACTTTGTGGATCCACAAGAAACAGTTTTGGGACCTGATCCCTTGATGTTTCCCTGGCAGAAGTACAAGTTAACTCTACAGTTGGAAAGCAGTTGCAGAAAGTGACTGCCTGCAACTGTGCATGTTACAGTGCAGAAACAGTGCAACAGTCACTTCCCATTGGAAAAAGTGTGTACCAACTATGAATAGACATCATCCTTGGGATGTCTTGAAGATATAATAGCATGGTGTAAGGCAAAAAACATATTCACTTGAGCATTTACTAATAATCTCTCAAGCATTGAAGAGCTGAACTTGCATTGAAGTCTCAAGTGTGTCAAGAACAAGAAGATAACTCCACTACGGACCAATTCCACTACGAGTCTAGGTGTGTCCTTAGTTGAGTTGTAATCTTGTATTTTTTTCTTTATTGTAACTCCTATCTTGCTTTCTTAGAAGCTTTGTTTTAGGAAACCCAAATCATAAACCATCTGTGTTTGTGTTGTGACTAGAGTTAGTCATAAGTTAAAGTCTTTGTAACTAGTGAGTGACAAAGTGGCTTGTGATAAGTGTATTACAAGTTAGTGGGATTAAAGTCTTTGTAATAGAGTCATTACAAAGTGTCTTGTAATAGTTGAGTTACAAGTTAGTGAAATTGAAATCCTACCAGCATAGGTCGTGGTTTTTGTCCCCTTGAGTTGAGATTTTTCCACGTAAAAATCATGTGTCCCACTTACATACTGTTTCTAGCAGTTAACACTGAGGGAATTGATATAGGACCATGTTTCTATACAGTTGGTGAACTCATATAAACTATCACTTGGTATCAGAGCAAGTTCTTTCTAAAAGGTTAACACCTAAAAAGGATCTCAAATGGCTGCTCCACCTAACTTTGAAGAAGAACAATCAACCTACAGACCTCCTAGATTCAATGGTCAGTATTACAGATGGTGGAAGACTCGTATGCATGATTTTATAATGAAAGAAGACTCCGAGTTGTGGGACGTCATTTGTGATGGTCCACATGTTCCCATGAAGAATTTTGGAGAACCTGGTGTGATGGTGCCCAAAACCAGAAAAGAATACAACGACATTGACAGAAAAGCTGTAGAGAAAAACTTTCGTGCCAAGAAGGTCTTGGTATGCGGCATAGGACCTGATGAGTACAATAGAATCTCAGCTTGTCAATCTGCGAAGGAGATATGGAAAGCATTTCAAACGGCACATGAAGGAACTACTCAGGTTAAACAGTCCAAGATTGACATGCTCACCGCTGAGTATGAGCTATTTCAGATGAAGGATGATGAGTCTATGCAAGACGTGCACACTAGATTCACATCTATTATAAATGAGCTTCATTCGCTGGGTGAAATAATTCCTAGAAACAAGCTTGTACAGAAGGTTCTCAGTGTTTTACCTAGCTCTTGGGAGATCAAAGTGAACACCATCACTGAAGCCAAAGATCTACAAACTCTAACCATGGACGAGCTAATTGGAAATCTGAAGACATATGAGATGAAGAGAAAGAAAGACAGTGAAATAAGAGAACCAAAAAAGGAGAAGAACTTGGTGCTTAGGTCTGAAAACAACGACTCAAGTGAATAAGATAGTGACATGGCCTATCTCACTAAAAGATTTCAAAAGATGGTTCGAAGAAATGGTGGCATACCAAGGAGAGGCAGTTCAAGTAAACCAAGGAAATATGATCTCTGTCATAAGTGTGGAAAGCCAGGGCACTTGATCAAATACTGTCCACTTCTGAAGCAGGAGCCCTACAAACACAACTCTGACAAAACTGCAAAAAGGAACCCGGTTCCTGACAAATGATTCGGCTGGAAAAGTGCAACCGACAATGTTGTGAAGCAGGATCTTGCTGCATGATGAGACTCCTCCAGTGAATCAGAAGAGGAACCAGATGCAGGAAACAGTTCTATGATGGCAGTAGAAAACAAAGCAAAGGAATAGATTCATTGTATGCACTAATGGCCCAGTCTGATAATGATGAGGTAAATTTCAGGGATGTTCAGAGAAATCTGAAGTCATAGTCTTCTAAGAAATTAATGTCATTAGCAAATGTTCTAATTGATGCATACTATAGTTTAGTTGATGATAAGGATGTCTTGACCATAGAGTTAGGAGAGGCTGAGCAATCTAGAGATGATCTAGTGGTATATGTGGTTGATTTGAAGGAGACCATAGATAATTTTGAAAAATTAAAGGAAGTCCTAATTGGAAAAATAAATAGTATAGAAAATGAGAGAGATGATTTGATGTTAGTGGTTGTTGGCCTAAAGGAGACCATAGAGAAATTTAGAAAAGAAAAGAACACTGTAGGAGAGAAAATTGCAGCTACTGATCAAGAAAGGGTCCTTTTGGTGGTTATCACAGATCTGGAGAAAACAATTGAGGAACTCAAATCAGAACATAGGCCTATAAGTAATGAGAAAAGGGAAGGAAGTAGTTAGTGAGACACACATCAAGCTAGAGAAGGAATTGAATGACATGAAAACTAGTTTGTGTGGTGAACTAGATATAAATAGGCAACTTAAAGCTGAATTGGAGAAAGTAAAATTGGATCTTGAGAAATCTCTTAAATGGACCTGGTCTTCAGATGCTGTCACTGCCATGTACTTCAATAACAATGGAAACATACAGGGTATCGGGTTCCAAAAGGAGAAAATTCCTTATAACCCTCACAACAAGTACGTCACTGTTCCTGATAACTGGCTTTCTACCCACTGTCGGAACAATGGGCACTTCAAAGAAAATTGCAAGGCCAGGGTTCAATCTGTTCAGAAAAACAAAGTGTTTGCTGAAAAAGTGACTACTAAAAGGGGACCAGGTGCCACTTGTAAAAATCATATCTTGCCTGCATGGACTGGAAAAGCTCTTATCCATCCTTTTCCTCATTATAAGGGACCCAAACTTGTTTGAGTTCCTAAATCTAACCCGTAATCTATATGTGCAGGGACCAGTGAGAGGAACAGGACTACAATGGATCATGGACAGTGGATGCTCAAAGCATATGACTAGGAACACCATGGATTTTCTCTCACTGAAAGCCCTGCAAGGAGGGGATGTATCTTTGGCAATGGAAAAAAGGGATACATCCTCGGTGTTGGAAGAGTTGGAAAGTTTCCTTTGCACCCAATTGAAAACGTGTACTATGTAGATGAGCTGAAGTACAGTCTCTTGAGTGTCTCCCAAATCTGTGATAAAGGGAACATAGTAGAGTTCTTTTCTAAAGTGTGCATAGTTACTAGTTTGGTAACAAGGGAAGTGGTTTTAGTAGCCAAAAGGTACAAGAACATCTATGTTGCCGAATTTGAATCTCTGGAAGCTGGTGATATGAGTTTCTTGAAGGCAGTTGATGATGATGCAGAACTGTGGCATAGAATATTGGGGCATGCAAGCTCCTCACTTTTGAATAAATTGACACAGAAGGACCTGGTTCGTGGTCTGTCAAATTCAAAATTCAAGGAGCACAAAGTATGTGATGCGTGTGCTAGAGGAAAACATTTGAAATCATCCTTTAAGACAAAGAAGGATGTTATCACATCAAAACCTCTTGAACTCCTTCACATGGATATATGTGGTCCTATGAGAATACAAAGCAGAGGTGGAAGGAAGTATATTTTTGTGATTGTAGACGACTATTCAAGATTCACGTGGACACTTTTTGTCAGAACAAAAGATGAGAACTTTGAGGTATTTGTGGCCTTTGTTAAGAAAATCCAAGTGAGAATGGAATTGAAAGTAGCTTGCATCAGATATGACAATGGAACAGAATTCGACAATGCCAAATTTGATGAATTTTGCAATGAAAATGGGATCACTCATAACTTCTCAGCCCCAAGGACTCCTCAGCAAAATGGTGGTGTTGAAAGGAAGAACAGAACTCTAGAAGACATGGCACGGACAATGCTTATTGACAGTGGAATTGCCAAAAATTTCTGGGCAGAGGCAATAAACACTGCGTGCTATTTGGTGAACAGGTACATGATCAGCTCCCTCTTGAACAAAACCCCTTATGAGCTACTCAATGGAAGAAAGCCCAAGATAACTCATCTGAGAACCTTTGGATGCAAATGTTATGTTCTCAACAATGGGAAGGACCAGCTTGGGAAGTTTGATGCAAAGAGTGATGAAGGAATTTTTCTGGGATATTCTTCTCAAAGCAAAGCTTACAAAGTTTACAACAAAAGGACACAATGTGTGGAAAAAAGTGTTCATGTGATATTCAATGAGACGCATTCTTCGAACAAGGAAGGAGTCATTGATGATCAAGACAATGAACCACTTTTGGTTCTTGGAGAAATATCTGATGTCTCAAATGGCAAAGATGACATGATGAGTCAGACGAAGGAAGCAAGTGAAGACAATGCAACATCCTCGTCCACTTTACCAGAGGAACATGGTACCCCAATTACTACCACTGAAGCTGAAGAAAGGGTTGGAGAAGCAGTGCCAGGCACTCCACAGGTAGCTAAACGAGGAATGCAGGGAAACCCATCTGATTTACCCAGTTCCTCTACCAATCAGATCCAAGCCCCAAACTGGAAACAAAATCTCTCATCCACTTGATAACATAATCACCCCCTTCATTTTGGAATCTAAACACGATCAAAAACCATAAATTCCCTAGCCTTTTTATCTCAAATAGAACCCAAAAATATCAAGGAAGCCCTGAAGGATGCATAATGGATTACAACTATGCAAGAGGAGCTGCATCAGTTTGAGAGAAACAAGGTATGGCACCTGGTACCTAGACCCTCTAACAAAACAATCATCAGAACCAGATGGGTGTTCAGGAATAAGTTGGATGAAAATGGAAATAATACAAGGAACAAAGCAAGGCTTGTTGTCCAAGTTTACAATCAGGAGGAAAGGATCGACTATGACGAGACGTTTTCCCTAGTTGCTCTCATGGAAGCCATCAGGATTCTCATCGCCTTTGTATCACATATGGAATTCACCTTGTTCCAAATGGATGTGAAGAGTGTCTTTTTGAATGGTTTTCTTAATGAAGAGGTCTATGTTAAGCAGCCTCCAGGCTTTGAATGCCATGTGCATCCTGAACATGTATTCAAATTGGACAAAGCTCTATACGGATTGAAGCAGGATCGTAGAGCCTGGTATGAGAGGTTATCTAAGTTTCTTTTGGAGAATGGGTTCACTCGAGGAAATATTGACAATAAGTTGTTTTTGAAGAAACATGGAAGGAACCTGCTCATTGTTCAGGTTTATGTAGATAATATCATATTTGGGGCTACATCAGACTCACTATGCGAAGAATTTGCCAAACTCATGGGAAGTGAGTTTGAAATGAGTATGATGGGGGAACTGAAATTCTTCCTGGGTCTTCAAGTGAAGAAGTCCACGAAGGGGACCTGTATCAGTCAGCAGAAATACATCAAAGAACTGCTGAAAAGGTTTGATATGAAAACATCAAAGGAAATCGAAACTCGTATTGCAGTTGCTACCAAGCTGGACATGGATGATTCTGGATCATCTGTGAATCAAACAATGTATCGAGGCATCATTGGATATATACTCTACCTTACTGCGAGTAGGCCATACATTGTATTCAGTGTGGGATTGTGTGCAAGGTTTCAATCAAATCCCAAGGAATCTCATCTGAAGTCGGCCAAGAGAATTCTGAGATATCTTAAGGGCACACAGGACCATGTTTTGTACTACCCTTCAGGTGACAATTTTAACCTTGTTGGTTATGGTGACGTTGATTTTGCAGGTTATCTGGTGGACAGAAAAAGCACTTCTGGAATGAATCACTTTCTTGGATCATGTATAATCTCATGAGGTACAAGGAAACAAAATTCCGTTGCCCTCTCAACAGCTGAAGTAGAATATGTCGCAGTTGCATCCTGCTGTGCTCAGCTATTGTGCATCAAGCAATAATTGGAAGATTTTGGAGTATACATTGATTGTGTACCACTACTACGTGATAACACCAGTGCTCTCAACATGGCAAAGAACCTGGTTCAGCACAAGAGAACCAGACACATTGATGTCAGACACCATTTTCTCAGAGATAATGTTGAAAAGGGGCACATTTGCATGAGATTTTGCTGCACGGAAGATCAAATTGCAGATATCTTTACCAAAGATCTATGCAGGGAACACTTTGAGAGAAATAGAATGTCTCTGGGGTTAATGAAACCTAACTGAGAACTTGGTTCTCCTCTCATGGATATGAAAGTCATACTCAGGTAACAGTTAGCTAAAGTGTTTTCTGACCAAGCCTAACTCAAATCTATACCGTTGCAGGTAGACATGCATGATGATTATAGAAGCTAAAGGTACAACGTTGGAATTGCAAAAGAGAGTTGCAAATGCTTTACAAAAACAAGTCAGGAACTTGGTTCATGTACCACAGGTTATTAGTAATGTGCTTTCCTCATGCTTTTCTCAAAAGAAAACAAAATTAATTCAACCACCAAATCATCTGACTTTTCAGAGTTTGTATATCACGTCCTATCTCTCAAATCCCTTCACTTCCTCTGCACGTTTCATCTTCCCAAAACCTACCGTCATTTTGAAACTCGTCAGAACCTGTTCCTCTCCCCCCCTTTATTTACCCTTCTTCCATAAAGCCCTCTCACTCCTCACTGCTTTGAATATCTCCCATTACAACCCTGTAAATTCTCCCTCCTTCAGAACTCCCTATCTCTCTTTCCACAATGGCCAACGAACAAACCCCAACCTCTTCTACCATCAACACCACTCTCACATCACCTGAAATACATCCCTCCACAAACCCTGAGGTCGACGTACCCAAGTCAGTTTCCTCTCCACCTCATGTCGCTGTTACTCTTTCTTTAAACCCTACTTCTCTTCCTCTTTCTGATCAACCAAAGAACCCTTGGAAGGTGATATGCCTCAGTAATCAGAGGTATCTGAGGAAGACCCTGATCAATACTTGAACTCCTCCATTCTCGACTCTATGACTCCCATGGAGTCACCAGAAAAGGAAGCGGCGAAAAACATCATGGCCATTGCCGTCGAGAGTCCTACGAATGAAGGAGCCTCTTTCCTTCCTGAGTCTCAAGGGGAGGAAACTCCATTCTTAGGGGATGAGGGGACTATGGTTTTGTTTGAGTCTCCAGTTCATGAGTTAGTAAAAAAAAAACCTGCTGGAGAACCTGATGCTCCTTCAGCAGAAACGAACAAGGAACCCATCTCCTACACTAAACCCTTGGAGTCTATTCCTCCTATTATTGTACATTTTGATGAAGATGATGAAGATGGTTCTCAGTGCTCATTTTAAGATTCACAAACTAGCAGTTACTCCTGAGTCTTCTTCCAAGCGACCTTCTACCCGATTGCAGAATAAAAAGGCTCTCGAATCTGCCTTGTAGAAGAGCAAGAAGAGTAGTAAGAAGAAGACGAAGAGGTTGATGAAGCAAGGAAAAGTCGTGGCTGACAAGGATATTCCAGTGGTTGAGTTAATGAAGATGCCGAAGAGGAACCTAGTTCCTCAATGGCAAGATCTACAAAGGTCCAGAAGTCTATGGTTGGATCCTGAGGAAGCTGGGGAAAAACAAGGTGCAACGTCTGTAAAGAGTGGTGGGAAATTCAAAAAGATTGCGGTTGAGAGAGGGTTGTTTGAGAGTGAGACTGTGGTGTTTGAGCGTGAGAGAGGGAAGTCTGTTGAAAAGTTGAGAAAACGAAAGAGGGAAATTGTTAGGGGGACCCTGTTCACTGAAGACCATACCAAGTGACAGTGGATTTGGGCAAGAGAGATTGAGAACTCAAAAAGTACTGTGGGGTCGTATATTTGACCTGGAAATATCTGAGATGACTGGAATGAGGCAGGTTCTAGAGATAGTGGAGTTTCAGAAATGGGATCATCTTTTTAGAGAGGCTGTGCCCAAGGTTTACGAAGAGGAGGTGCATAATTTCTATGCAACTCTCTTCACTGTGAAAGGGGACCATATCTACGTACTGGTAGGTGGGGTTGATATCGTGCTTGATGCTGCTGCTTTGGGAAAAGATCTTCAGGTGCCGTGTGAAGGGTTGTGCTTGGTCAAGAGTGCTTGTGAAGCTAACTTTAGGAGGTCCATTATGAAAGAGCAGGCTATCTAGCATGGGGAGCGGGTGCATAAGAAGGCACTTCTTCCAGTGTACCAGCTTCTCTTTGAGCTGGTCAATAAGGTTCTCTTACCCCGTGCTGAGAGGAGGTCTAATACTTCCAAGTCTGACCTGGTTTTGATGGAGGCCCTTGACTCATACACACCAATTAATTTGCCAGCAATTATGATCGAACACATACAGAAGGTGGTGAACTTCCGAGAAGGCAATCATGGGCTCCCATACAGATTTCTCCTTACTCAAGTGTTTCAATCTTACAATGTTCCTCTGACCAACCCAAAGGTAGTAACCCGCAAGCATACCTTATCCAAAATAACTCCGGAAGAGTGTGAGTGTATAGAAAAGGCTGGGGGAAGTACTTCGACCATATCTCAGTTGATTAATGCTCAAAATGTTGCAACTGATGTGATCAGAAAGCTGAAGGCTCAAAATGCCATACTGGGAACTCAGCTAAGTCAAGTTGTTGGGGCACCTGGTTCTGCTAGTTCTTCTCATGAAGAGGTTGCCCGTTTGACTAAGGAAAACGCTGAGCTTAGCTAGCAGGTGGAGACCCTGCGGGAGAAACTACTCGAGGAACAGATGTCTGCAAATGCCCGCATGGACCTGGTTCTCAAAAAGCTTGATGCCTCCTCCTCCAATCCTTCCTACTCTAGTGCCCCCTAGGGTCCTCTCAGTGTCCAGTTGTCTTATCTTGTGATGTTTTGTGGTTGTTACTTTCTTTTTGTTTTTTTTTGTGATGGAATGTTGGATTCCACCGTTATTGCTCCTGATAAAATAGTCCAAATCAGTCTTTGCTTTCATAGAAAAGACTTTTATGTTTTATTACTATTATTATGAATGAATCAGCTTCTCTATTGCTAAGAACAATGTCTGTTTTTCTTTTACTTCTCTTTTCTATCATGTTGTGTGCACACATGGGGCATGAGTTAGATGTGTTGTACTTCTTTACGCTTTCTGCCTATTTATGATTTTTATTGATGCCAAAAGGGTGAAGATTAAGTTAACTTCAAAAATTGAAGTAGGGGTTAAGGGGGAATCATAGAGTCAGGGGGAACATATGGGGTCCCTGGTACTTTATCTGGTCAAGTTAGGCTCTATAACTTGTCATCAATTTTAAAAGTTTGTCATCATAAAAAAAGGGAAAGTGATGGGCTTGAGGTCTCTTAGTCTTATGTTTTGATGATCTAACAAACTTCGCTTAGAACCAAATAAAGAACCTGATGCATGCCTGGTAGAATCATTCAGCAATAGACTCAAAGTAATCTGGGCAGTGTACTTTTTGGATCCACAAGAAACAATTTAGGGACCTAATCCCTTGATGTTTCCCTTGCAGAAGTACAAGTCAACTCTACAACTGGAAAGAAGTTGCAGAAAGTGACTGCCTGCAACTGTGCACGTTACAGTGCAGAAACAGTGCATCAATCACTTCTCATTGGAACAAGTGTGTACCAACTATGAATAGACATCATCATTGGGATGTCTTAAAGATATAATAGCATGGTGTAAGGCAAAAAACATATTCACTTGAGCATTTACTAATATTCTCTCAAGCATTGAAGAGCTGAACTTGCATTGAAGTCTCAAGTGTGTCAAGAACAAGAAGACAACTCCACTACGGACCAGTTCCACTACGAGTCTAGGTGTGTTCTTAGTTGAGTTGTAATCTTGTATTTTGTTCTTTATTGTAACTCCTATCTTGATTTCTTAGAAGCTTTGTTTTAGGAAACCCAAATCATAAACCATCTGTGTTTGTGTTGTGACTAGAGTTAGTCATAGGTTAAAGTCTTTGTAACTAGTGAGTGACAAAGTGGCTTGTGATAAGTGTATTACAAGTTAGTAGGATTGAAGTCTTTGTAATAGAGTCATTAAAAAGTGTCTTGTAATAGTTGAGTTACAAGTTAGTGAAGTTGAAATCCTATCAGTGTAGGTCGTGGTTTTTGTCCCCTTGAGTTGGGATTTTTCCACGTAAAAATCATGTGTCTCACTTACATACTGTTTCTAGCAGTTAACACTGAGGGAAATAATATAGGACCAGGTCTCTATATAGTTGGTGGAATCATATAAACTATCAATTGGCATCAGAGCAAGGTCTTTCTAAAAGGTTAACACCTATAATGGATCTCAAATGGCTGCTCCACCTAACTTTGAAGAAGGACAATCAACCTACAGACCTCCTAGATTCAATGGTCAGTATTACGGATGGTGGAAGAATCGTATGCATGATTTTATAATGGCAAAAGACTCTGAGCTGTGGGACGTCATTTGTGATGGTCCACATGTTCCCATGAAGAATGTTGGAGAACCTGGTATGATGGTGCCCAAAACCAGAAAAGAATACAACGACATTGACAGAAAAGCTGTAGAGAAAAACTTTCGTTCCAAGAAGATCTTGGTATGTGGTATGGGACCTGATGAGTACAATAAAATCTCAGCTTGTCAATATGCGAAGGAGATATGGGAAGCATTGAAAACGGCACATGAAGGAAATACTCAGGTTAAATGGTTCAAGATTGACATGCTCACCACTGAGTATGAGCTATTTCGGATGAAGGATGATGAGTCTATGCAAGACATGCATACTAGATTCACATCTATCATAAATGAGCTTCATTCGCTGGGTGAAATAATTCCTAGAAACAAGCTGGTACGGAAGGTTCTCAGTGTTTTACCTAGTTTTTGGGAGAGCAAAGTGAATACCATCACTGAAGCCAAAGATCTACAAACTCTAACCATGGAAGAGCTAATTGGAAATCTGAATACTTATGAGATGAAGAGAAAGAAAGACAGTGAAAGAAGAGAACCACAGAAGGAGAAGAACCTGGTGCTCAAGGCTGAAAATAACGACTCAAGTGAAGAAGATAGTGACATGGCCTATCTCACTAAAATATTTCAAAATACGGTGCGTAACATCCCCGTCTATCTCCCCATCTCCCTGGATAATTGACCCTAAGTACTTAAAACTTTCTCTCTTGAGGATGACTTGTGAGTCAATCCTGACTTCCACATCCATTTTCCCCTTCACGTCGCTGAACTTACATTCCACATATTTCGTCTTAGTCCTACTCAACTTGAAACCTTTAGACTCTAGGGCTTGCCTCCATACCTCCAGTATCCCATTCATGCCGCTTCGCATCTCATCAATCAGAACTATATTATCAGAACAACATACACCATGGCACCTCTCCTTTGATATGGTGTGTCAGCGCATCCATCGCCAGAGAAAATAAAAATGGGCTGAGCGCAGATCCTTGGTGTAACCCCATAACAACAGGAAAAGGCTCTGAGTCAACTCCCACAGTCCAAACCCGAGTCATAGCTCCATCATACATATCCTTTATCACCTTAATGTAAGCTATCAACACACCTTTCACCTCCAGATACCTCCAAAAGACGTTCCTAGGAACCTTGTCATATGCCTTCTCTAGGTCAATAAACACCATATGCAAACTCTTGTGCAAAGTTGATTTTGAAATAAAAAATAGGTGGAGTGCTTATGTTTGCATATTTTGACCGTAGGTAATATTAGGCACATACCGCTACATACCATAAAGTACCTTAAACATTTCTCAGCACCCCTTAAATTCATCTCTAAAAGTATATATTACTATGGATTATTTACTCTGCAAGAAGTCCGATAGAGGTATTTGCACAGATTGTAAGGTCATCTCGAGTGAGAACCTCTTGACCCTTCATAGGCTGCTGGTCATGGACCTTGAGATCAAGAGGAAGAGGAGGAAGAGGGCGATGTATAGCCAACATAAGATAATGTGGGGAGCCTTGACGGAAGCTAAAGTGCAGGAGTTGGGGGTCAAGGTGGTGAATATGGGGACTTAGAGGAGTAGTTGGGATGCAAGCGCTATGTGGACCATGACTGCGTAATGCATTAGAGAAGATGCGAGAGAGTTATTAGGGGTCTCAAAGGGTTACTATGGTGGTCACTAGGGAGACTTGTGGTGGAATGGATAGGTGCAAAGAAAAGTGAAAACCAAGAAAGCAACGTATCTGAAGCTAGTGGAAAGTGTAGACGATGAGGAGAAGAGGGAGAATATGGAGCATTATAAGTTGGTTAAGAAAGAGTCAAAGCTAGCAGTTACGGCGGTCAAGACTGCAGCTTTTAATCGTTTGTATGAGGAACTCGAGGGCCGAGGTGGGGATAAGAGGTTGTTCAGGTTAACCGCGGCGCGAGAAAAGAAGGCGCGTGACTTCGACCAAGTGAAGTGAATCAAAGATGAAGAAGGTAGAGCTTTGTTGAATGAGGGGCTTATCCCTCGGAGATGGTAGATCTACTTCCATAGTCTCTTGAACAAGGAGGGGGAATGAGCATTGTACTAGGTGATTTGGAACTCTCCGGGAGTCGTTGTGACTTTTGGTATTGTAGGCGGATTAGAATTGATGAAGTTGAGGGGGTTATGCGTAAGATGAGCAGGGGCAAGGCAACCGGGCCGGATGAAATCCCGGTGGAGTTTTGGAGGAGTGGGGGCAAGACATGCTTGGAGTGGCTCACTAGGTTATTTAATGTCATTTTAGAGCGAAGAAGATGCTCGAAAAGTGGAGGTGGAGCACGATGGTCCTATATACATGAACAATGGTGATACCCAAAATTACAATAACTATAGGGGTATCAAGGTGCTTAGCCATACAATAGAAGTCTGGGAGAGAGTCATAGAACTAAGGGTGAGGAGGAGTGTGTCTATTTATGAGAACCAGTTTGGGTTTATGCCGGAGCGTTCGACTACAAAATCCATCCACCTTGTTAGGAGATTGATAGAGCAGTATAGAGCGAGAAAGAAGGACTTGCATACGGTGTTCATCGACTTAGAAAAGGCGTATGATAAAGTTCTGAGGGAGGTTTTGTAGAGATGTTTGGAGGACAGAGGTGTACATGTTGCCTACGTTATGTTGATTAAGAGACATGTATGATGGAGTAAAGACCCAAGTAAGGATGGTGGGTGGGGACTCGGAGCATTTTTCAGTTATGATGGGTTGCATCAAGGGTCGGCACTCAACCTTTTTTTGTTTTCTTTGGTGATGGACGTACTGACGTGCCACATCCTAGGGGAGGTGCCGTGATACATGTTATTTGCATAAGATATTATATTGATTGGCGAGACGCGATACGGTGTGAACGCGAAATTAGAGGTATGGAGGCAGAACCTGGAATCTAAAGGTTTCAAGTTGAGCTGGACCAAGACATAATACTTGGAGTGTAAGTTCAGTAGCGAGACTCAAGGAGGGGATGGGGAGGTGAGGCTGGACTCGCAGGTCATACCCAAGAGAAGGAGTTTTAAGTACCTTGGGTTTATTATTCAGGGGGATGGGGAGGTTGATGAAGATGTCACACATCGTATTGGGGGGGGGGGATGGATGAAATGGAGACTCTCTTCCAGTGTTTTGGAAGGTGCCACCGAAACTTAAGGTTAAGTTCTACAGAGTGGTGGTCAAACCAACGATGTTGTATAAGTCTGAGGGTTGGCCAGTCAAGATCCCTCATGTAAAGAATATGAAGGTAGAAAATATGAGGATTTTGAGATAGATGTGGGGGCACACCAGGTTAGATAAGATCAGAAATGAGGTTATTCGCGACAAGGTGGGTGTCCCTATTGAGGACAAGATGCAGGAAGCACAACTTAGGTGTTGGTCATATGAGGAGGAGGAGCACAAACGCCCCAGTGAGGAGGTGTGGGAGGTTGACATTGAAGGGCCTATCGAGAGGTAGAGGTAAGCCAAAGGAGAGGTGGAGAGAGGTGATTTGGCAAGACATGGAGCAGTTTTAGTTGACTGAGGACATGACCCTTCATAGGAAGGTATGGAGGTCAAGGATTAGGGTAGTAGAGTAGGTAGTATAGAGTGTTAATAATAGTGGTATTGGCATGCAATCTCGCTTTATGTTGGTAGTAGGTTTTTACGACTAACTGTTATTTTCTTTCATTGTTGATCACCTTACTGTCTTGTCGTTTTTATTCTGCTTTATATGTCCTTTTGGTATTGTCCCTTCTTGTCTATATTTTTATTAATGTGGTGCTTATACTTTCCTAAGCCAAAGGTCTATTGGAAACAACCTCTCTATCCTCACAAGATAGGGGTAAGGTCTGGGTACACACTACCCTCTCCAGACCCCACGGTGTAAGATAATACTGGGTATGTTGTTGTTGTTGTATATAAGAATAATAAACATTTCATAAGAAAAGAGTTTTTTTTTGTTTAAATCTCAAAGATAGGTATAGGTGAAATTTGGAACAGTTATTTCAATCTTTTTCTTCCAATTCTAAGAAAGAAAAATCCCGAAAAATCCGTCAATAAATGTCATATATATATAATTTCTATGTATATTGGTCTGAAATCTCACTTATCCTTTTGACCAATAATATTTAAGATGTGCCTTAATTATGGTAGAAGCAACTTTTCCATCGTCCCCAAGATTAATTCCTGCTATCTTCATCTAATTAATTAGATAATATTGTCAAGTAGCGGTAGAATTGCACCAAGATCTATTCTCTAACGTATTGTAAATATACAGGTCCAAAGAAAACTTGATGAAAAGAGTAAAGCACCATAGAAACAAATATATCATTAAACTCACATCATAATTGTTCTTTGATGAGATGGTCGATAATATCTATAAACAAAGGCTAACTACAACCAATATTACATACTTGCACAAAAATTATGTTCGTCGTGAGCATCTATAAAGCCTAAATACATCCTTCTTGAATTGTCCTAGTTGTTTGACCAAAAAGTATCAGACCTTTTGTCAAACTATTAAAATAAAAAGATAGAGGGTAAATCCTAGTTAAGAATAATTAATTCCAAATCTGAGATGGATAACATGAATAGAAAAATATAGTTGAGTGTAAATGTAGGCAATAGTTATGGCCGGATCTAATGGTATGAAAAAAGACTATGCATTAAATAATATTAAATAGCAACAAAACATAAGTAAAGGAGAAGATTCACCCAATCTTGAGTGAGGCGGATCCTCTTTCATTTGATAGAGATGAATGATAGACAAATATAAGAATCTTAGGACCATTTTCAAATATGATGGGGAGTGCGGGATAATAGATAATCTAATGTCTTTAGAGAGATGTCTTTGTATTTTTTCTTCCCGGAGAGAGAGCCCTCCTAGAAGTCCTCTCCCTTGCTACTTATACAGGACCCTTCCCTCTTCTAACGATCCTAACCGAGAATATACAAGTTCCAGGAATATCATGTAGAATATTCCTCTAAAATATCTAATTGTTAAACTAGTCGTTTGGGCCGATCCGAGTGCTCGACCTCGATCGTAGCTTCACTACTCGCCAGTATATTACTTCCTGTACATAACCTCGTCCTGATCGACTCTTAGTCGTCCTTCCTTAGATAGAATCCTTTTGATCAGATTTTGACCCATACAATTAGTCCCTCCGCCTGTCGGGGTCGTCTTTGGCGGAGCTCGATGGGCGGACCTCGCCAGTTTGCAATTTGAGAAATTTGAGCATCTTGGTCGAGGGGTGATCCTTTTATGGCGAGGTGACGATGTGATGCTTCGAGAGCCATATCTGACCGTTACGTCGGTTTGAAATGACGTAATTTTGTCATGCATCATTATGGCGCACGTTCTCTATATGTTACGTCGTTTCCTGTGCCTCTTCCATTTTGAAATCAATGTGGCGGCGTTTGGCTTTCTCGATCAGGGTGCCTGTATTTTTATAAATAGGGATGGCAACTTCTCATTTGAGTTTTTGCATTTCCTAATCGTTTGAAAACCCCAAGCTTTCCCTTCTTCTCCTTCAAATTTCTCGCCTTTTCGTCTCTCTTCTTTTAACGTTTCCTGCCATTATTATCCCCTTCACCTTTGCACTTCTCATCTACGTAACCAGGAAAAATATGGCTAGTGCATCTTCTAACATTGATGAAGTCGCTGATCCTGTTGAGTTGAACTGGATATGCCTTCTCAATGAATAAGGGGTAGCCATTGTTGAAGACGAGAATTTCCTCACCGTGGATGAGATAATTCCACGTTCGGGAAGGGCCAGGTCTGATTCCAAGAACCATCCTGACAACGATCCTGAACCCGTCGTTTCTGAAATAGATGATGCGACGCTTGTTGCATTTAGGGATAAATGGAGAATTCCAAACCATGTTGAACTCATTTCAGCTGGTAATGACATCGTGCAGATACATCGCCCAGGATATTGTGCATTTTATGCGTACCAAGTTGTTGTCAGTTACACACTTCCTCTTCCTTCCTTGGCGGAGGACCTCTGCCGTTATTATGGTGTGTGCCCTGCTCATCTCTCCCTGTATGTATACAAGTTTTTCCTTATGCTCATCAAATATGCGGAGTTGGCCGACCGCGGGATTTCTCTCCATCATCTGCTTCACCTCTTCACCCCAAGTTTTCACAGGGGTACAATGATACACCTTCGTCACCGTGGGACCAAGGTCCTGGTGGTGAAGATGGATGATAAAACTAATCGCCGCTTTTGGGCCAACTTCTTCTTCGTGAGGATGAATCATGTGGTGTCGAACCCTAACGGGTTCCTCAAGAAGTGAAACTATGCTCGTAAGTGTTTCTTCCAAATGGTGTTTCGTTGTTCCTTTTTGGTGATCTTATCATTTTCCCTCCTTTTCCCTTTTTTTTCTTTGGGAAGCCGAGAAAGACCCTCCTTCTCTAGTCGCCCACATCCGCGACTGGGTGAGCCAGATATTGCCTCACAAGGCGGGGATTCGTGAGTGGTCTCCGTTTAATGAGAGATTTGGGTGCAGACCTTCAGCCGGTGAGTCATTTCGTCTTGCCCTGAATAACTTCACCCTTTTTTCCGTCTTTTCTTCTCTTCTATTTTTTTGGCTTAAGTCTCTTTTGTTGGTAGGTCGGAGGGCCTTGAGGAGGGTGAGGTCCACTATTCCTGATTTTCGCTGGTCGAGTGCTACGATCGGACATGTACCAACTGTGGCTGTAAGCGAGCGTGCTCAGGCTGCTGCTACCTCACAGACTCCGGCCTTGCGTGGGCTGAGCCTCCAAGATGTTGATACCCTGGTGGAGGTTGCGACTTCCACAGTTTTTTATTTGGTGGATGAGTCGTCGCAGTGCGAAGATGAAAAGGCTCCATTGAAAAGGCGAAGGATAGCGACTGATGGAGTGACTAGGGACGAGGGGCATTCGGGGAGTGAAACCGAGTTGGTTGCATCTGAACTGGGTGGCGGTACTAATTTGGGCGCGGAGACCGTGCCTCCCTTGGGTGTGGAGGTGGATTCCTTGGAAGAAAAGCAGAGACCAGAGGCGGTTGTGGTCATTCCGAGGGATGACCCATCGACTTCACAGCGAGCCGACGTTCCCTCTTCGGCTGGGGAGAGGCAGAAGGGAGTGGTCATAGATGATTATGAGTCCGGCTTTGATGTCGATCCTGAGGATGTGAGAATGTTAGAGGAAGGGTTCACCTAAGTCGAGGTGAGAACAGATGGTTCTTATCACTTGATTGAAAGTCCTTCGGACTATGATTTGTTGGAGGATACGGTGAGCTTGGTTACCTCCTTCGCCCCTCTTTGCTCCGCCGCAGAATAAAGGTCTCTTCAGGAGCTCAGAGATGCCGACCTGTCACGGGGTATAGCTGGGATGGCTTTGGGGGTGAGTGTTGTTTGATTTCCCAATGCACACGCAAGTGTACGTGGTCGACAAGTAATATAGGATTTTAAGTCCAGATATCGTACCCACAGGGACTTGTGATTAACTATCAACTAAACTAAACTCAAACAAATA
>ML341982.1:0-27919 GCA_005239505.1 Nicotiana paniculata
TAGGCTACCCGTACATGGCATAATAGTAGCTACGCACGGACTCCCGTCACCTTGTGCGTACGTTGCTTCCGCAGATGGTCACACATAATTAATTATTTCACCTAGGGGACGATTCCCCCTCACAAAGTTAGAAAGGAGACTTACCTCGCTCCGAAATTCCAATACCGGCTTCCAAGCCCTTCCGACGACTCTAACGGAGGCACATCGCTCCAAAACTATCCAAACAACGACAAACCAATGAAAATATATTCTAATACTTGCAAAAATTCCAAACTATATAATGCCCCAACTCCGCTCAGTGAAATGACCAAAATTCCCTCAGGCCCACGTGCCCGGAATCCGAAATTTCTCGAAGATATATTCTACCCATATCGTTACTAACTCAAATATGCAACTTACTCAAATATTCATGCTCAATTCGTGGCTAAAACTACAAATTACCATTTTCTAGGGTTCTTTAAGATTTTCCAAATTTCCAATCAATTCCTATGCCTAATCCATGCATATAATCTTGTATTTAACTTACAAACGGGAGAAATTTGCTTACCTTGATATGCATGATGAAAATCCCCCTTGAAGCCTCCCAAAATCGCCATTCCAAGATGAAAAATAGTGAGGAAATGGCCATAATTCACGGTTATAAACATTCTGCCCAGACGACCCCTTTTATGCGATCGCACTCCCCTTCATGCGATCGCATAGGCCAATCTCAAAAAGCCCCCAAAATTCCACTGTGTGATCGCACACAAGACCCTGCGATCGCATAGGGAAACCCAGCAGCCTTCACAAATCCTTCTCTGCGATCGTAAACACCTACACGCGATCGCATAAGCAAATTCCCAGACCTCCAATTCTTCCCCTATGTGATCGCATACACTGCCACGCGATTGCACAGGCCAAATCCAAGTAGCCTCTAATTCTTCCCCTATGCGATCGCGTACACTTGCAAACTATAGAACAGGACAAATCCAAGCAGCCTCCAAATCCTTCTATGTGATCGCACACCCACTCACGTGATCGCATAGATTAAATACCTGTTGCAGTCACACCAGAAAACCAACAACCCTCTCAAGGAAAACATTGACCCGTTGAGCATCCGAAACACGCCCGAGGCCCCCGAGACTTCAACCAAACTACCAACTAGTCCCAATACCTCATTCAAATTTAGTCGAGCCTCGAAATCACATCAAACAATGCCAAAATCACGAATCGCACTAAAATTCAAACTTTATGAACTTAGAAATTCCAACTTCAACATCCGACGCCGAAACCTATCAAATCACGTCCGATTGACCTTAAATTTTTGCACACAAGTCATATTTGACATTACAGACCTGCTCCAACTTCCGGAATCGCATTCCGACCCCGATATCAAAATTTCCACTTCCGGTCGGACTCCTCAAAAACCTTCAAATTTCTATCTTTAGCCAAATGACTTCAAAATGACCTACGGACATCCAAATTCACTTCTGATTGCACTCCCCACTCTAGAATCGCCATACAGAGCTATTCTCAGACTCAAAATACCAAACGGACATCAACATCACTGAAATGCGCTTCAATCCAAACTTAGGAAATTTCTTCAAAAATGCTGACTTCCACAATATGCATCGAAATGTTCCCGGGTTATCCAAAACCCGATCTGGACATACGCCCAAGTCTGAAATCATCATATGAACCTGCAGGAACCTTCAAATCCTGATTCAGAGGTCGTTTACTTAAAATTCCAATCTTAGTTGATTCTTCCAACTTAAGGCTTCTGAAATGAGAATTCTCTTTCCAAATCAACTCTAAACTTTCCGAAATTCAATTTCGACCACACCTACAAGTCATAATACCTGAAATGGAGCTGTTCACGACTTCAAATGGCTGAACGAAGCGCTAGAGCTCAAAACGATCAGTCGGGTCGTTACAAAGGAAGAAGAAATTTATTATCTGTTGAGATGCAAGTGATTGGTGTACGCTTTAATTTGGTACTAGTATTAGTAATCGCACGGACACAAATCATGTTAAATTGTGATGTAAGTTGTTTGAATCATGTGCAAATAACCTCAAAATATAAATCTCTCAGATAAAAATTATATAACGTTAGATATTAATTATGAAGTATGATATAAAATTGTTGTTCAAATCTCGTAGTGCATAACCTATTTTTTTTTATATTTGTAGCAACCTAACCCCTTGATTTTAGTCTTGCATTTTGTTTCGCTGTCAATATTCAAGAATACTAAACATGTCATGTTGTGATCTGTCTTGTTTGAGCACAATAGCTCATTATTATTTACACAGAGTCTCGTGTGTTTGGGAGAGAAAAGAAAAAGAAGAAGAAGAAGAGGAAAAGAAAGGAGGAAGAAAAGAGCGCACAAGTCGCAGGAAGAAGAAGAGGAGGCGACTAGTCTGAAGTTGTAAGAATTAGTGTATAGATTAAATAATTTTAAAAATATAGGTATATGTTAAATGGGGACGATCAAATAAGGCGCTCCGTGCAATTTTTACGATTTTAGCCATCCATATTCCAAACTAATGCCAAATGGTTAATTTAATACTCATAGACTTTTGGGAAGACCGTGCATTAAAAATAACCTGATTGTGCTTAGACTAAACAATAGATGAAAGCACCATCCTGGGGTCCCTTAGGGGTGCAAGGAAGAAGAAATTTATTATTTGTTGAGAGGCAAGTGATTGGTGTACGCTTTAATTTGGTACTAGTATTAGTACCCGCTCGATGCGCGGACACAAATCATGTTAAATTATGATGTAAGTTGTTTGAATCATGTGCAAATAACCTCAAAATATAAATCTCTCAGATAAAAATTATATAACGTTAGATATTAATTACGAACTAGGATATGAAATTAATGTTCAAATCTCATAGTGCATAAACAATTTAGTCTTGCATTTTGTTTCGCTGTCAATATTCAAGAATACTAAACATGTCATGTTGTGATCTGTCTTATTTGAGAACAACAACTCATTATTATTTACACAGAGTCTCGTGTGTTTGAGGGAGAAAAGAAAAAGAAGAAGAAGAGGACAAGAAAGGAGGAAGAAAAGAGCGCACAAGTCGCAGGAAGAAGAAGAGGAGGCGACTAGTCTGAAGTTGTAAAAATTAGTGTATAGATTAAATAATTTTAAAAATATAGGTATATGTTAAATGGGGAAGACCAAATAAGGCGCCCCGTGCAATTTTTAAAATTTTAGCCATCCATATTCCAAAATAATGCCAAATGGTTAATTTAATACTCATAGACTTTTGAGAAGACCTTGCATTAAAAATAACCTGATTGTGCTTAAATTGACTACTACTGCCCAGGCCGCAGGGCATGTAGCAGCATTTTATCAGATCCCGGGTACACTGCCCGTGGGTGGGGCCCAGCCTGTAGCAGCAACATTCGAGCTCAGACCAGTTGCGGACGGCGATCCGCAGAAGTTACTGGATAGATGGACCCGATTGCACCCTCCTATCTTCGGAGGTGAGAAGGGCGAGGATGCCCAGGACTTCATTGAAAGGTGCAGGGACAGACTGCACAACATGAGGATACTGGAGTCCCATGGAGTAGACTTCACTACTTTTCAGCTTGAGGGCAGGGCCTGTAGATGGTGGCAGTCCTATATCCTTGGTAGACCGGAAGGTTCCCCTTCCATCACTTGGGAGCAGTTCACTCAGTTGTTTCTGGACAGATATATCCCACCCTCCGAGAGGGAAGAGCTGCGGTATCAGTTTGAACAGCTGGAGCAGGGACAGATGTAAGTGACACACTACGAGGCTCGATTTTTAGAGTTGTCCTGTCATGCCCTTATGATACTCCCTACTGATGCTGAGAGAGAACGGAGATTTGTAGCTGGGCTGCACTCAGGTATTAGGGCCAACATGGCCCGAGAGGTGGAGATGGGGACTCCCTATCATCTTGTGGTCGAGATAGCTCGTTGGGTTGGGGGTTATTGATCGAGGGGCAGAGAGCAGAGTCAGCAGGATAAGAGAGCTAGATTTTCTGGAGATTTTAGAGGTGCCCCAGCCAGGGGTAGAGGCCAGCCTAGCAGGCCTCCATATTCAGCTCCTCCACCACCTCCTTGTGGTGCTCCAGTGAGGCCTTATTTCAGCGTCATGCCGGAGATCCTACCGTCCACCATCCATTCAGGGTTCCTCAAGCGGGTATTCGGTCATCAGGGGTCTCCTAGTCCTTACTTCAGTGCCATGCCAGGGGGTTATCACCGTCCCTCAGCTATTTAGAGTTCCTCTTCAGGGCAGCAAGCCACGCCATCGGCGAGATGTTATGAGTGTGGGGATTCAAGCCATATGAGGAGGACTTGTCCCAGGCTTCGGGGCAAGGCGATTCAGTAGAGTTATCAGCCTACATTCTCAGCACAGGCGGTTCGTCCACCCATAGGTGGAGGGCAGGCTGGTGAGGTCGTCCCAGAGGTGGAGTATAGGCAGGGGGAGCTCTGCCGGCCTCTATTCATTCTAGCGGAGGTCAGTCATCCGGTGCTCCAGCTAGATTCTATGTTATTCCGTCCCGATCAGATGCAGTGGCCTCAGATGCCATGATCACATGTACTATTTCAGTATGTGGTAGAGAGGCATCAGTGTTATTTGATCCAGGATCCACTTATTCATATGTGTCACCCGTATTTGCTTGTTTCCAGGATGTTCCTCGTGAGTCCTTGGGTACTCCTATTTATGTGTCCACTCCCGTGGGCGATTCTGTGGTAGTAGACTGGATTTATCGGTCTTGTGTGATTTCATTTTGTGGGTTCGAGACTAGAGCGGACCTCCTATTGCTCGACATGGTTGATTTCGATATTATCCCGGGCATGGATTGGCTATCTCCCCATCATGTCGTGCTAGATTGCCATGCCAAGACAGTTACTTTAGCCATGCCCGAGTTGCTTAGGTAGGAGTGGAGGGGTTCCTCAGTTAGTGCAGCCAGTCGGGTTATTTCCTTCCTGAAGGCTCGACATATGGTCGAGAAGGGTTGTCTGGCGTATCTTTCTTATGTGCGAGAAATCACCGCCGAGTCTCCGACGATTGATTCAGTGCCAGTGGTTCGAGAGTTTGCTGATGTATTTCCTTCAGACCTTCCAGGCATGCCTCCAGATCGTGATATTGATTTCTGCATTGATTTAGCTCCAGGCACCCAACCTATATCTATTCCTCCGTACCGTATGGATCCGAAAGAGTTGAAGGAGTTAAAGGAGCAGCTTGAGGAGTTGTTGGCTAAGGGGTTCATCAGACCGAGTGTATCACCGTGGGGTGCTCCATTTCTATTCGTGAAGAAGAAGGATGGGTCCATGCAGATGTGTATTGATTATCGCCAGTAGAACAAGGTCACCATTAAGAACAAGTATCCTTTGCCGCGCAACGATGATTTGTTTGACCAGTTGCAGGGTGCTCGGGTGTTTTCTAAGATTGATTTGAGATCGGGATATCATCAGTTGAAGATTCGGGCCTCAAATGTTCCAAAGATCGCTTTTCATACGAGATATGGCCATTATGAGTTCCTGGTGTTGACTAATGCCCCAGCAGCATTTATGGACATGATGAATAGGGTTTTGAGGCCGTAAATTGATTCTTTTGTCATTGTCTTCATTGATGACATTTTGATTTACTCACGTAGCCTGGGAGAGCACGAGCAACATTTGAGAGTGGTGCTCCAGAGTTTGCGAGAACAGAAGCTATATGCAAAGTTCCCCAAGTGTGAGTTTTTGTTGGATTCCGTGGAATTCTTGGGACATGTGGTATCCGGAGAGGGTATCAAGGTTGATCCTAAGAAGATTGAGGCAGTTCAGAGTTCACCACGTCCTACTTCAGCTACAGAGATCAGGAGTTTCTTGGGTCTAGCAGGCTACTACTGGCGATTTTGTGGAGGGTTTTTCATCCATTGAAGCCCCACTGACTAGATTGACTCAGAAGAATGCCCCATTCCGATGGTCCGACGAGTGTGAGGTGAGCTTTCAGAAGCTCAAGACAACATTGACCTCAGCACCAGTTCTGGTATTGCCTTCCGGTTCAATGCTGTCTTGAGCTTCTGAAAGCTCTCCTCACACTCATCGGACCATCAGACAGTATATTGTGATGCTTCACGCGTTGGTTTGGGATGTGTGTTGATGCAGTAAGGGAGAGTTATTTCCTATGCTTCACGCCATCTGAAGGTTCATGATAAGAATTACCCTGTGCATGAACTAGAGTTGGCGACGATTGTTCATGCTCTTAATAATTGGAGGCACTACTTGTATGGGGTGTCCTGTGAGGTTTATATAGATCACCGAAGCTTGCAGCACTTGTTCAAGCAGAGGGATCTTAATTTGAGGCAGCGCAGATGGCTTGAGTTATTGAAGGATTATGATATCACCATTCTTTATCATCCGGGCAAGGCAAATGTGGTAGCAAATGCCTTGAGAAGGAAGGCAGAGAGTATGGGTAGCTTGGATTATATTGCAGCAGAGAAGAGACCTATAGCCTTGGACATTCAATCCTTGGATAATCTCCTGGTGATATTAGACCTTTCAGAGCCTCGCCGAGTTCTAGCACATGTCGTTGCCCAGTCTTCGTTATTAAGAGAGATTAAGGCTTGGCAGTTCGATGATCCGTGCTTGGCAGAGCTACGGGAGACAGTGATTCAGGGTGGTGCCAAGGAGGTTACTATTGGTGAGGATGGTGTTCTGAGACTTCAGGGCCGTTTATGTGTTCCTAATGTCGATGTCCTGAGAGAGAGGATTCTAGAGGAGGCACACATTTCATGATACTCTGTTCATCCTGGTGCTACGAAGATGTATCGTGACTTGAAGCAGCATTTCTGGTGGAGGCGGATGAAGAAGGACATTGTGAAGTATGTGGCTAGGTGTCGTAATTGCCAGCAGGTTAAGTATGAGCACCAGAGGCCAGGAGGCCTACTTCAGCAGATGCCCATTCCCGAGTGGAAGTGGGAGCGCATCACTATGGACTTCGTGGTAAGGTTACCTCGGACCTTGCGGAAGGTTGACGCGGTTTGGGTCATTGTGGATAGGTTGACCAAATCGGCGCATTTCATTCCAGTGGATACTATATATACTTCTGAGGGTTTGGCCCAGATCTACATTCGGGAGATAGTCCGGTTGCACGGTGTGC
This sequence comes from Nicotiana paniculata, assembly GCA_005239505.1. Classification (NCBI taxonomy): domain Eukaryota; kingdom Viridiplantae; phylum Streptophyta; class Magnoliopsida; order Solanales; family Solanaceae; genus Nicotiana; species Nicotiana paniculata. The sequence continues at coordinate 7,106 of ML341982.1, forward strand.
CGGTGTCCATTATATCAGATCGAGGTCCTCAGTTCACCTCGCACTTCTGGAGAGCATTGCATAGTGATATGGGTACCCAGCTAGATCTCAGCACACCACCATCAGACTGATGGTCAGTCGGAGCGTACAATTCAGATATTGGAGGACATGCTCAGGGCATGTGTGATTGACTTTGGAGGTCAGTGGGACCAGTTCTTTCCTTTAGACGAGCTTTCTTACAATAATAGTTATCAGTCTAGCATCGAGATGGCTCCATTTGAGGCTTTGTATGGTCGGAGATGCCATTCTCCTATCAGGTGGTCTGAGCCTGGCGAGGCTAAGTTATATGGCACCGACCTGGTGAGAGATGCTTTGGAGAAAGTGAAGTTGATTCAGGAGAGGCTCCGCACAGCACAGTCCAGACAGAAGAGTTACGCGGACCAGAAGGCGCGTGATGTATCATTTATGGAGGGAGATAAGGTTCTGTTGAAGGTCTCGCTGATGAAGGTTATTATGAGGTTCGGAAAGAAGGGCAAGTTGAGCCCGAGGTTTATAGGTCCCTTCGAGGTGTTGAGGTGAGTTAGGGAGGTTACTAATGAGCTAGCTTTACCTCCCAATTTGTCAGGAGATCATCCGGTCTTTCATGTATCCATGCTCCGGAGGTACCACGCCGACTTGTCTCACGTGGTTGATTTCAGCACTATTCAGTTGGATGAGCGGTTGGGCTACGAGGAGGATCCAGTTGCTATTATTGACAGGCAGGATCGCCAGTTGAGGTCCAAAAGAGTTTCTGCTATGAAGGTCCAGTGGAGGGGCCAACCAGCCGAGGAGGCGACCTGGGAGTCCGAGGAGGACATGCGGAGCAGATATCCGCACTTATTCAGCACTTCAGGAATGATTCTTGACCCGTTCGAGGACGAACGTTTTTTTAAGAGGTGGAGAATGTAATGACTCGACCGGTAATTTTGCATTATCGGACCGCATTCCCCTAAATGAAACTTCCTATAGCGGCTTATTGTGATTTATGACTTACGGGGACGGGTGGTTCGGGATTCGGAAGCGTTTAGAGTGATATAGGAACACGTGGTTGTACTGGTAAAAAAGAGTTTCACACGTAAGCCAGCTTTTGACAACTCAGTCAGTTACGTGGACACAGGAAAACACGACAGCTGGATGTGATCCTTTGAAGAAGTACGGTACAAAGAGGCACGGTTCAGTAAACCCTCGAGCTTATCAGCCACGGGAAACTCAACTTGATCAAAACAGGAGAGAGGCACGGACAGAATGAATCTAGACAAAGCTACGGGCAGATTCAAAGACCCATAATCGATTACTCGAACGTTATGTAACCGTACCCCAATTACCGTTATCCTTTGTAACGCCTCATTAATATCATAATTAGTCACTAATGAGCAACCATAGCAAGAGTTGTATGTTATAATAATCTATATAAGGGAGGGGAATACAGCTTGTAAAGGCATCTGATTCTCAAATATAACTGACTACGATTCTCTATATTTCTGTAATATTGTCTGTTATTCATTTTTATCCATTTCCTTGATTATCAGTAACCCGTATTCATCTTAAAAATAAGATTCAGTCAAAGGTCTAATTCTTTGGTTAAACAAATTGGTTCCGTTACCGGGAATATGATAATTTTTGTTTGCTTTTAAAGTGATATCCTCTTAACTATGTCAAACTCCAACGACAACAACCAGCAAAGGAGTGGAACCACAGTTCCATCGCCTTCAGGAACCCCAAATGGTTCAAGGGAACAATCCCCAGAAAAATCCAATAACAACAATGGTGATAATGATCAAACTGTGGAACAAGATCGAGTAAAGAAAATGATTGCAGAGTACGTGAGCCAAGCTTTGCAAGAATTTGCTAGAGGATTACCGGCAGCGTTACCTACACTACCGACGCCACCCCCCAATAACACCATCACCATGGAAAATCCTCAATCTGGGTTGGAAAACTCAGGAAGAGGAGATACTCCTAATGAATCTCTCGAAACGAGACCAAGTATATCTAATAACTCAGAGTTACAAACTTTACTGCTAACCATGCAGCAACAGATGAAGGGGTAAAACGATCACATCGAACAAATTCCTGGAGTACCACCTATCATCAAAGGCATTGATGTTGATAGGTATTCTCAACAACCTTGGAAGCCAAGTGCGGCACCCTTGCCTATACCCAAAAAGTTTAAAATGCCTGACATTCCCAAATATGATGGAACAACTGACACACGTGACCATGTGACTGCTTTCACTACTGGAGTAAAAGGCAACGACTTAACAAAACAAGAGATTGAATCAGTCCTTGTCAAAAAATTTGGGGAAACGCTTACTAAAGGGGCCCTAACCTAGTATTCTCTTCTCCCTGAAAATTCTATTCTCTTTTGTTGAGCTTGCAGATTCGTTTATAAAGAACACTCTGGTGCACAAAAAGTTGAGAAGAGAATGGAAGAAATATTCAAAATAAAACAAGGAGACACGGAACTACTCCGTGAGTTTGTAGACAGGTTTCAACGAGAAAGAATGCAGTTACCCAGGGTGCCTGATAATTGGGAAGCCATGGCATTTGCAAGCAACCTAAATGACAAAAGCTCAGAATCCACGAGATAGCTTAAGGAAATTCTAAGAGAAGTCCCTGCTACAACACGGAACGATGTATATAACGGGTATAATACTAAACTCAGAATAGAAGAAGATATCATTGCTCGTCGAGAGATGAAGATCATTCCAGATCCAGACGTCCTGAATCAGATAGAAGATCAGGTAAAAACAGGTACGATCCTTACTTAGGACCCTCGGGATGCGATATTCGCCCCAGGTTCAAAAACACTAGGTCGGACTATAGACCACAAGGAAGAGAAGTAGTCTCATCCTCGTCTAGATCCAGAAAAGATCGAGATGAACGACCTAGAGGTAGTACTCAAATTGGGGATCATACCTTTAATGTAACTACTACTGAACTTGTCTCAATATTGAGGAACATGGGAAACAAGGTTAAGTGGACCAAAGATATGCGGTCAAATCCAAGTAGAAGGAACCTAAATCACTAGTGTGAATTCCACAACGATCATGGGCACAAAACTGCGGATTGCAGATTTTTACATGGTGAAGTAGAAAATTTATTGAAACAGGGCTATTTAAGAGAATTTTTTAGTGATAAAGGTAAACAGACATATATGAGGAACAGGCAAGATCCCCCAAAGCCTCCTTCTCCTAAACGAACCGTCAACGTGATACACGAAGGTGAAGAAGTAAATGGAGTGATCTGCAAAACAACCACAAAGTTCACAATTACACATTGGAAATGGGCTCGTGAATATTGAAGAAGACGATATAACCTTCGATGATACAGATATCGGCAGATTAATGCTTCCGCACAACGATGCTCTGGTAATATCTTTACTTATTCATGACATTAACGTAAAAAGAATGTTGATTGATCCAGTTAGTTCAGTCAACATCATTTTTCTAAGAGTCGTGGAGGAAATGCTACTAGGGAATCAAGTAATCCCAAAGGAACGAGCCATATCAGGGTTTGATAACTCTACGGTTATAACAAAAGGAGAAATTGAGCTTAGCACTTATGCTGAGGGAGTGATCAAAAGTACCAGGTTCCAAGTCATCGATACTGACATAGCTTATAACGTGATCGTGAGAAGACCATGGATCCACGACATGAAAGTGATAACCTCCACGTTGCATCAAGTAATTAAATTCCCCTCTGAATGGGGGATTCAACAAATCAAAGGCGAATAGCAGACCGCAAGAAATATAAACTCTGTGGTACACTACAACAAGAAAATAGAGGAGGAAGAATTACGAGGTAAGGGAATCTCCCAAGAAGGTAACTCCACTCAAACAGGCATGGAAGAAATTACTACCCAAATAGGTACGGAAGGTATTATTGCTGAAATAGGTATGAAAGAAACTACTTACGAGAAGGAGAATCAAGTTGCCACGGAAGGTGTACTATATCACACAGATGCAGATTACAGACCGGACGTCATTCATGAACCGGAGGAAGACTAGAACATCAAAACAACTACGGAGGAGCTCGAAGCTGTTCCATTATCTGAACAAAAGCCTAAGCAGAAAGTGTATATAGGCACGAGGCTAGGCCCCGCTCGAAGAGGTAAGTTAATTGATTATTTAAAGGCTAATGCAGACTGCTTTGCGTGGTCCCACTCAGATANCAAAACTCTTGAAGATTGGTTCGATACGAGACGTAACGTACCCTAACTGGTTAGCAAACACTGTGGTAGTACCTAAAAAGAATGGAAAGTGGAGAGTATGCGTAGATTATACTGACTTAAATAAAGCATGCCCCAAAGATTTATTCCCATTGACGCATATAGATCAAATGATTGATGCCACATCAGGTCATGAATTATTGAGCTTCTTAGATGCATATTCTGGTTATAATCAGATTAAGATGAATCACTCAGATGAGGAAAAACTTCCTTGATTACAAACAGGGGGACTTACTGTTATAAAGTTATGCCTTTTGGCTTAAAAAACGCTGGATCCACCTATCAAAGGTTAGTGACTAAAATGTTCCAAGAACATCTTGGAAAGACGATGGAAGTCTATATTGATGATATGTTGGTAAAATCAACACAAGCACAAGACCATTTCCAGCATCTCTCTACTGCTTTTGATATCTTATGCAGGTATAATATGAAGCTAAATCCAGAGAAATGCGCTATTGGAGTGCAATCGGGCAAATTTTTGGGTTTCCTTGTATCGAACAGAGGAATAGAGGTAAATCCTGCTCAAATTAAAGATATAGAGGAAATACCTGATATTTTAACAAATAAAAAGGAAGTTCAAAGACTAACAGGGAGAATAGCAGCTTTGGGTAGGTTTATTTCTAAATCTTCCGAAAAAAGTTTTAAATTCTTCTCAGTTCTCAAAAAGCAGAATCAGTTCGAATGGACTGAAGAATGTCAGCAAGCCCTCAAGAACCTGAAGATTTATCTATCGAAACCACCACTGCTTTCAAAGCCAAAAGAAGGGGAGAGATTGTACATCTACCGAGCTGTCTCAGAAATTGTTGTAAGTGCAGTGTTGGTAAGGTAAACAATCATCTATCTATTATGTAAGTAAAACTTTGCTAGATGCTGAGACTAGATATCCACATCTGGAAAAGTTAGCCTTAGCTTTAATAATGGCATCTAGAAAATTACGACCATATTTTCAATGCCACCCAATCACCGTTGTGACCTCATATCCTTTAAGAAATATTCTGCATAAACAGGAATTGTCAGGAAGATTAGCCAAGTGGGCCATAGAATTAAGTGAGCATGAAATAATCTATCAGCCTAGGACTGCAATTAAGTCTCAAATACTAGCTGATTTTGTTGCTGACTTTAGTAATAGCATTGTACCTGAAGTAGAAAAAGAGTTACAACTCTTTAACGGTGCTAATCCAGGCCTATGGACCTTGTTCACCGATGGTTCTTCAAATATAAAAGGTGCCGGCTTAGGCATAGTCTTAATATCACCCACGGGTGAAAAGACACGGCAAGCTATCAAGTGTTATCCTATAACTAACAATGAAGCAGAGTACAAAGCTGTTATTGCAGGGCTTGAACTCGCACCGGAGCTCTCAATCGAGAAAATTGTGATCAACAGCGACTCCCAACTGGTAGTGAATCAAATACAGGGGACTTACATCGCTCGAGAGACTAGAATGTAACAGTATCTCGAAAAATCAAGAGAGCTCGTGAGACAATTCAAAACATGGAAGGTAATGCAAATACCTAGAGAGGAAAATGCAGAAGCAGATGCATTAGCTAACCTCGCAGCAGTCACGGAAGTAACGAACAAAGACAATACAATTGTCGTTCAACTATTTCATTCAATAATAGACCAGGACAGGAATGAGGTAACTTTCAACAACCTAACCTGGGACTGGAGAAACGAAATTCTTAATTTTTTGCAGAATGGCACCGTACCTGAAGACAGGAAAGCAGCTCAAGCACTTCGCCGCAAAGCTGCACGGTACTGCCTTATTCGCAACTCACTTTATCGCAAGATGTTCGGAGGACCCCTAGCTAAATGCCTCGGACCTAACCAAACGGAATTTGTGATGAAAGAAGTCCACGAAGGACACTGTGGAAATCACTCAGGGGCGATATCCTTAGTGAAAACACTAATCAGAGCTGGATACTATTGGCCTAAGATGGAAGAAGAAGCCGAGAACTTCGTATCCAAATGTAATAGATGCCAAAGGTTTGCCAATAACATGCATCGACTAGCGAAATTATTACATTCAATAATATCCCCATGGTCCTTCATGAAATGGGGTATGGACATAGTGGGACCTCTTCCCACAGCCAAAGGACATGTACGGTTTTTACTCATGCTAACCGACTATATTACAAAATGGGTAGAGGCAGAAGCGTTCAAACAAGTGCAAGAAAAGGAAGTTAAAAGCTTCTTATGGCGAAACATAATATGCCGCTTTGGAATACCAAAGGAAATCGTGTGTGATAATGGCCCACAATTCATAGGCTCGCAAATCACACAATTCTTCGAAAGTTGGCAAATCAAGTGGATCACTTCAACGCCGTACCACCCCATGGATAATGGTCAATATGAGTCAACGAATAAGGTCATCATCAACAATCTAAAGAAACGGCTGGATAAAGCCAAAGGAAACTGGCCTGATGAGTTATCAGCGGTACTATGGCCATACAGAACAACTTCAAAAATAGCCATGGGAGAAACTTTGTTTGCACTTGTTTATGGCTCAGAAGCCTTAATAGATGTGGAGATTGGAGAACCAAGCGTAAGGTTTTCAACAGCCATGGAAGGTGAAAACGACGACGAATTAAGGACCAACCTGGACCTGCTCGAAACATGGAGACAAGCAGCATTGATACGGATGGAAGCTCAAAAACAAATCATAGAGAGCTATTACAACCGCAAAGCTCATCTCATGTACTTCAAGATTGGGGACTTCGTCCTCAAAAAAGTCTTCCAATCAACAAAAAAAGCAGGTGCAGGAAAGCTAAATCCAAACTGGGAAGGACCTTACAAAATCTGAGGCATAACTGGGAAAGGCGCCTATAAGTTGGAAGCTATGGACAAAAGAGTTCTACCAACAAGCTGGAACGCCATCCACCTAAATAAGTATTACTTCTAAAGGAAAAGAATACCCCCCGTCAGGTATAACACGTCCGATTTTTTTTTTGAACATTTAAAAATTTTACTAAATTTTTTAGATGATAGGCATAAAGCTAACCCATCCCCAGATGATGATATTAGACCTGCAAAGACGCGAGGAAATAACACAATTCCCGGTCTAGGGTTACACTTTCTGATGGACGTTTTAAAAAGGTTAAGCAGCCATCATCTAAAAAACTATATACCTTCGAGTCCGGAATGTGTTTCCTTTTCAGGAAAAGGACCACAAGGAAGGAATAATCAAGTGCTCAAGATTTCATTCTTCAAAGCTCAAACACTTGGGGGACTATACAGTATGGAAGGCTTAGACGAAGCAAAGAAGACTATCAGAAAGTCAGAAGCTCGAGCCTGAAGACCCATCTACCCACCGAGACAAGTGACATGAGCAGAATCGAAAGAAATCAAAAGAGACATCCAAATACAAATCCTAATGCAAAAAGCAAAAACCTTCAAACATATTCAGGTTGAAAGGCAAAATATTAGTCACGATAAATAAATGTACATCTTTATACTTACTCAAAGTTGTTGTAACAAAAACAGTTAGGGGTAAAAGATCATCGTCAATGTACTCATTCAAAAAAACTATTTTCAAATAAAACAATTATGGATGAAAGATCTAAATCCTTGTATTTGTTCAAGAAACTGTTATCAAATAAAAACAGTTACGAATAAGAAAACATTTCCCTCGTACTTATTAGAAAACTGTTTTCAAAAACAGTTGCGGGTACAAATCCCAATCTTTATAAAAACTGTTACTAGTAAACAACAGTTGTTTCTTTGTATTAATATCAAAAAACTGTTACGTATGAAAAATAATACGAAATACAAGAGTACATCAAATATGTTAAACAAAAACAGTTGCAAACGTGAGTTTTAGACGATAACCAAACACATTTAAAATGTCACGGAAGTTCAAAAAAAAAATTCCTTGGAAACATTCTTAAACATGTGTAAAATTCCTATCACTTTATTGCATTATCACGAAGTTGAGACGTCTTCTTCATGTCAATTATAAAGGGCCCTCTTCCATAAACTATGCCTATTACAAAAAGGCACACATTTAATATGACACCATACCTATTACAAAAAAGGTACGAGTAGTCTAAAGGTTTCCACATGCAAAACTCGAAGGTAAAACTAAAACCTCGAAAAATGAAGCATGCAAAAGACTTAAAGAGTAAAACAGAAACTCAACAAAAGTCGAACTAACATTTATATATTAAAACGGCTAAAACTAAGTATTAACTTATACTTAGCCGTATAAATTTTTTATATACATTGTGGTGCCCCTAAGTTGTCATTTGGGGACTTTAAGGAAATCCAAATTTACCCCCAATGGGACTGGGGGTAACCACCAATTGATACAAGGAAAAAAAAGGATGAACCAACTAAATTTCTTCAAGAGGGGGGTTGACTTCACTGGCAGAAGGAACGGGAGCAATTGGGGATGAGGAGGCATGAGAGGCTGGAATCTCACCATCAGGTGAAGAGAGGTTATGACCTTGTTGAGCCTTCTCCATGGCTTCCTTAGTTTTAGCTATTTCAGCACTAAGGTCAAAACCCTCTTGACTCATTTCCATCAATGTGTCAAGGCGAGAATTCATGTATGCCCAGCTCACATCGACAACATCCACCTCTTCCAGATCTTCATAATCTTTCGCCCATACTTGAAGCTCAGCTCTCAGTCCGTCCTTCTCCGCTTTCGCAGCTTCATGGGCGGCCCTTAATGGTACAATCGACTCCTCTAAAGTTTGAGCTTTGTCTAAAGCCTTACAAAGTTCTTCTTGAGTACGACTGAGTGATTGCACGAGCTCGCCTGAGTATTCCTCCTTCTGCCCCAATAAGTTTTTTAAGTCTCTAATCTCCTCTGAGGCATGGGACAACTGCTCTACGAACGAAGACTCCAGAAAAATTTTATCTTTATCAGCTTGACTGCAAGAAGCCTTCTCTACTGCCAGTTCTGCTGCCATAAGTCTCATCTGCCGCTTCAAGGTACTCTTTTCCTCTTCTAAAGCATCCATGTCAATCCTTAAGCTATCATACTGTGCATTCCAATTATCAGCATCAGCCTGTAACTCTTTTGTCTCTTGGTACGTGTTTGAAATCCTCTTCATAAGCTCCATGCCTATAAGGTTAATCTACAAGAAATAAACCAGTCAGATATGGTAAATTTCATATACGAGAGTGAAAGAGGATAACTTGCATCATACCTTCAAAGAAGTATGCACGACCTCATTGGCCCATGTAAGAGCACCGTGGCTGGCTAGCTTTGCTTTCTCAGAGGGACCTATCAAAGGCTTGAGCCACACTTCGGGCTCACCCGTTTTCTTGAAAAGATTCCCCTCAGCTGGAACCTCTATTACCACCTGCCGCATCTCTCTGCTGGAAGACCCTACTTCCCTAACGGAAGGCATGGAAGCAGGCAGAGATGGAACAACAACATGCACGGAAGGTTGAGGAACTGGAGAAGCCACAGGCAAAGCAGCAGGCACGGAGGGTTGAAGAGTAGAGGAAGTTACAGGCAAAGCAACAGAAATAGCTAGAGGAACAGACGAGACAACTTCTCTCAAAGAAGCAGGAAAGACAGCAGCCAAAGGAGCGAGATCAACACCCTCATGAATAGAGGAATGTGAAACATCATCAAGGACAGGGTGCTCAATCACAGACACGGAAGGAAAGGTTAAGGCTGTAAGATCATCATCTAAAACCACCCGCCTTTTTCGTGGCTTGTGCACTAAAGCACCTTCTTCTTCTTCTTCTACGGAACGAGACTCACTAATCTTCCTCTTCGAGGAAGATGAACCAACAATGATTTCTTGGGTCTGAGCCAAAGACATCTTCGGGATAGATGAAACAGACACCCCACGAGTAGAGAACCCTATTAAAAGAAAAAAAGTTAAACGACAAAGAAAGAAGAGACTCGAGTAAGGAAAGAAGCAAGAACAACAGCTTCACTTACCGTGGGTCTTTACATACCAACCATACCTCCCAGCGAGGTATTTCCAAGATCTTTCTTCTGAAGGAGCAACGGACAAAATTTTTTCTACCCAATCACGAATACCGAAGACATTCTCAACAATATTCATGATTGCTGAGAGAAGAAGAAATAGATACGATGTTAGTAAAATATCTCAAGTCAAAACGAGAAAAAGTAAATAAATGTGAGCTAAAGCATACTCACGTGCGCGATTCCACTTCTCAGGGAAGGGAAGATTTTCTTCACCCACTAAGCCCACAGTGGGTACAACAACATACCAGAGGTACCAACCCCTATCCTTATCATCTCCAGGGTTTACCAGCACTCTTTCGCTTCTAGCAGTCAGAGTAAAAAAACCCTTCACGAAATAAGGTAGGAGAGTAGAGATGAATAAGATGGTTGAAAGTAAAAGAAATCGAGGCTAAAGAAGCCAAACTCCTAAGACATGCGACAACTCGCCACACAAGCAGACCAACTTGTCCTAAGCAGATATTGAGAAAACGGCAAAACTCAATTATAACTGGGTCAATGGGGGGTCTAAACCCTAGAGTGAAAGGGTACGTATAAAAAAAAGAATATCCCGTCTTGTAAGACATTATCCTTTGATTACTATTCGGAATATAGACAGGGAGGTCAGACCTCCAAAAGCACTCCCTACGAATAAGGGAAATTTGACCCTCAGTTATAAGGGTTGAATATCTTTTGACACTTTCAAGAGAAGAAGTTTGGTCTACAAGAACTTGACTATCCCTAGCAAAAACAAATTCAGCAGGGACAACTTCATAGACTCCAGGTTCACGAAGGCGTTCGTCTCTACCTCTAGACGAAGACCGAGAAACCCTAAACCTTGGAGAAACTAGATATCTAGTGGAAGGAGAAGGAACTATCTGAGAAGAAGAGGAGCCCCTCGAAGGAGTGGATCCTAGACTTCTAAGTCTACCACCCCTCCGACTCCTAGTTGGAACAGAAGATGGAGTTAAACTTTCAATATCAATTACTCCTTGAGGTTGGTTTGAAGAAGACATGTTTGCAAAGGCAAGAAGAAAGTTCTTTACAAAAGACAAAGTTAGAAAAGTGTTTTGTGGAAGCAAAGAAAAGAAGAAAGGTATTTATACTAGAGGACAACCGTCAAACATAGGGAAAAAAAAGAAAAATAATGATGAAAAGTCATAATTGAAGATGTCACTTCGAGACTGGCACAACCGCAAAAAGCCCTAAAAGGTGCCGAGTAAATACAGAACCAATCCTAAAAGGACAAGTGGTACGAGCATTAAATGGAAGTGATAAACGACGTCTATGGTGCAGAGAAGGATACAATGATTCGAGGAAAAGCGGCGGCAAAATATTCCCGCCATAAATGAATATCCACTTACCAAATATTAATCGTTAAATATATGGTAAGTGGGGGGGACTATCTGTACTGGTAAAAAAGAGTTTCACACGTAAGCCAGCTTCTGACAACTCAACCAGTCACGTGGACACAGGAAAACACGACAGCTGGATGTGATCCTTTGAAGAGGTACGGTACAAAAAGGAACGATTGAGTAAACCCTCGAGCTTATCAACCACGGGAAACTCAACTTGATTCAAAACAGGAGAGAGGCACGGTCAGAATGAATCTAGACAAAGCTATGGGCAGATTCAAAGACCCACAATTGATTACTCGAATGTTATGTAATCGTACCCCAATTACCGTTATCCTTTGTAACGCCTCATTTAATGTCATAATTATTCACTAATGAGCAATCATATCAAGAGTTGTACGTTATAAGAATCTCCTATATAAGGGAGGGGAATACAGCTTGTAAAGGCATCTGATTCTCAAATATAACTGACTACGGTTCTCTATATTTCTGCAATATTGTCTGTTATTCATTTTTATCTATTTCCTTGATTATCAGTAACCCGTATTCATCTTAAAAATAATCTTTAGTCAAAGGTCTAATTCTTTGGTTAAACAGTGGTTCCTTAAGGTTGGCCTTTAAGGACAAGTTTGACTTTGGTCAATATTTTGAGTAAACAACCTCGGAATTGAGTTTTGACAATTCTGGTAGCTTCGTATGATGATTTCAGACTTGGGCGTATGTTCGGAATTGGTTTTGGATGACCCAGAAGCGTTTCGGTGCCCAACAGCGAAATAAGAGTTTCCTTAAGTTCATATTGTGTTTTGGGACGTGTTTTTGTGTCATCGAGGTCCAAATGGAATTCCGAGACTGGGAATAGATCAGTTATGTCATTTATGACTTGCTTGCAAAATTTGGTGTCATTCCGAGTAGTATAGGTGGATTCGGTGCATTGTTAGCAAATTCAAGAACTTAAAGTTCCTAAGTTTGATTCTAGGGGTTTTGACGTGTAATTTTGAGTTTTAGCGTTATTTTGGGTGTTCCGAAGGCTCTAGAGAGTCCATATTATGATTTGGGACTTGTTAGTATATTTGGATGGGGGCTCGGGTGGGCCCAGGTGCCTCTCGGGCACCAAATGAGGCCAAAAACCAGCTGAAGCAGTTGCTGGTGCACCTGATCTGGTGTGACCGCAGGTGCGGTTGCCAAGTCGCAGGTGCGATACCGCTCCTGCGGTCCTTGCCTCGCAGGTGCGGCTTCAGGTGAGACTGCCCATTTTTCGCAGGTGCGGATAATATCTGCAGGAGTGGAGCCGTAGGTGCGAGCTCCTCTCCTCAGGTGTGAGCCCAGGCCCCTTGCCCCTCTTCCGTAGGTGCGAGACTTTTCTTGCAGGCGCGAGACCACAGATGCGGTCCTTGCGCCGTAGGTGTGGTACCCCTGTAGGCAGTGAGTTCTTTAAAACACGGGACAAAATCATTTTCACCCCATTTCTTCCCCCATAGTCGACCTTGAGAGCTTGGAAAAGAGCCAAACGACCTAGCTACTGAAAGGTAAGTGATTTCTACTCTAATGTTAGTTAAATACATGAATTCCTAAGTAGATTAACCTCCTAATTAGTGAAAATCAAGGGTTAGAAGAAAAACTTAGGGCTTTATGAAATTTGGAGAATTACCCACTAACTAGCTATGAAATCATACAAAAATCATATATTAATGATCCTTAGGGTATGAGTAAGTGTTTCCTTCAAGAATTTCCGGAATCCGAGCGTGTGGGCCCGGGGTGTATTTTTGAGATTTTTCAAAGTAGGTTGAAATAACTACTTAATTAAGTAAATTTCATACTTTTGAACATAGATTAATTCATGTGTACAATATTTGACTAGTTTCGAGTCCTTGGGAGACGAGTTTGGAGTTTCGGGCGCGTTATTGACCCGGAAAGTAGGTTCGGCACGAGGTGATTCTCCTTTCTAACCTTGTGAGAGGGAATTGTCCCCATAGGTGATTATAAATAATTGTGTGTCCTTATTTGCAGGGGCTACGGACGCACGAAGTGACGAGAGCCCGTGCGTAGCTACTATTATGTTATGTTGGATAGTTCTAGGACTCACGAGTATGCTTTTATGTGCCTTACATGTGTCCCTAAATGTATTTTGAGTTGCATAGTATATTTGAATTGGTATGAGAGTATTAGGAAGTTATGTTCAAAAATTATATTGCTTAAGTTCTTGCTTTTACGTACAATCTCTGTTAAATCCCAAAATATTGAAAAATTATGTGTATGTATACGGCACCCGCGTCGCATGTATGATACGTGAGCAGGATAGCCCTACTATTATGTCAACTGCGTCGCATGTTTGATTCGCGAGCGGGTAAAAGATGCATCTATGATTCGAGCCGTTCGACCCTCGGTAGTGCACATTTATTTTCGCAACGCTTCGGCCGTACGCTTTCGGCATACTATGAGCTATATAATTTACTGGGAGTTTTGTTGTAATTGTATAAATTGTTTCATGTGAAAAAGGAATTTAATACATTATATGCTAGTGAAATTTGACATGCAAAGGTAATTACAATTATACTTGATATTTTATGTCTTTGTGATTACTACGACTGTTATGCCTGCCTAGTCCTTATTAAATTNGCATGCTACGCTTTGTACTTAATTGTACAGGCTCTGAGGCAGGTGCATCTGGGTATTCATCCGGAGCTCGTCTCTGACGTATATTTGGCGTGGACTTCTCGGTGAGCTGCTTTCCTTGACGTTCTTCTCTGGCAGCACCTTGGAGTTCCTCTTTTCTTTTGCTATGTCTGTATGACTTTTCTTCAGACAGTAGGGCAAACTTGTACTTTCTTTTGGATACTCGTTTCTATTAGATGCCCGTAGACTTGTGACGCTAGTTCCTGACATGCCCACGTAGTGGATATTCTATTCTTTTGGGTTGTAATTATTGGTGGTGATTACTATATTTATTACTCACTTTTGGTTGTCTAAGTCACTTGTTTACTTCAAAATTTAAAACTCTAAAAGAAAAACCTCTCTAAGTATGGGAAATTATTTTATAAATTAAAAAGGGATCACTAGTAAATTAAGGTTGGCTTGCTTGACAACGGAGTTGGGCGCCGTCGCGACCTAAATTGGGATTTGGGTCGTGACAATTAATTATGAAGTAGGATATGAAATTATTGTTCAAATCTCGTAGTGCATAACCTATTTTTTTTATATTTGTAGCAACCTAACCTCTTGATTTTAGTCTTTAATTTTGTTTCGCTGTCAATATTCAAGAATACTAAACATGTCATGTTGTGATCTGTCTTATTTGAGCACAATAGCTCATTATTTCAACAAACTTCTTACTATTACTTTGTTTTTATCTAAAAGTTAAATATGTCTTATTCATCACATTATTTGTACACACATTCTTTTTTCGTTTGTTTTCTTCTTATATTTATTGTATTATTTATTATTTAATATTATTGTACTATCATATAATATTTTATTAGCTTAATAATTAAATTAATGTCTTGCTTATTATTCTTTTAATAGTCTTTAATAAATAGAAATGTTTTATTCTTTAAATTTGGTATATTATTATGCTTGTATTCTCACATTCGAAATTTTTAATCAATTAATTGTAATATTATTAAATATAATTTTATTTTTTTATTTTTAAATTAATTTAGTGTATAAGTATCCTCACACTATCTCTATACATTCTCTTCCCTACTATAAATTTTGATTAGTTTTGCATTAATTTTTCACCTATAACCAAAATAACATCATATTTTATTTTAAATTGTAAAATTGACGTAGGCTGAAATATTAATACATAAGTTATTTGATGATTATGTTCCAAATGAATTGAGTTCTCCTATAATTATTTTTGATTTAGATGCAGTTAAATTTATTTTATTTTAGCTTTAAGATATAAATTTAATATTTAATTTTCATTATTAAAATTACCTATATTCGAAAGTTATTTTATATTATTAGAATTTTATTTTAATGATAAAAAAAATAATTTCTTAATTGTTTGAACATATTATATGTATGTAGTAATATGTTTACTGTTATTTTATTTCTTTTCGTAATATTTTCCAACATAAAAATTTTTGAAATAAAAAAAAGCTCAAATAATTCTTATCATTCTATTTTCTAAATTAGAACGCAGTTTAAAAAAATTATGTTATGCTTTTAAACTTATACTAATTGCACTCAGTTCAGATATTAATCATAGAAAAATATTTTTTGAGTTGTTTGAACACATTATATTTAAATATATTAGTAATATTTCCACTGTTAGCTTATTTCTTATGTAAATTTTCTTTCTTTTTAGCTTTAATACAAATTTAATTTTTAATTTTCATTAGTATAATTACCTATATTAGAAATTTATTTTGTATTTTAGTTATTTTTTTCATAAATAATACTTCGATTTCGTGATAGTATCCATAGTCTGAGCATTCTAATCATAGTTTTAACAACTTTCTAATTTCAAATTCAATTAGCCTTTCCTTTTTATTTTATAATAGTAAATAATAGCTTAACATAACTTTGCTAATTTTTTAAGTATTGTATATTTAATTTTAACTACTTTCTAATTTCAAATTCAATTAGCCTTTCCCTTTCTAATTTTAAGTTTGTATATTTAATTTTAACTACTTTCTAATTTCAAATTCAATTAGCCTTTCCCTTTCTAATTTTAAGTTTGTATATTTAATTTATTTTATTTAAGTTTTTCTTACCTTATAAATAGTTTATATACTTTATGTAAGATCTTGTTTTGCCGCTTGAATTTATTTAATTTTAAAACTTAATAAATCTTTAATATCTTAAGTAAATTTTAATTTTATTTTAACTAACTCCAAAGTATAAATAGTCACATGTTATCTGATTCTACGTCTTTCTATATTTTTTATTTTTTTCTATTATAATTTTTAGTTTATTTTTTACCTCCATATTTCTAGCTAATATATAAGAAAAAAATCTATGGGTGGATATATAGATTAGATTAGATTAGATTAGATTAGATTAGATTATACATATAATATAAATTTAAATGTAGATATATAGATTAGATTTGTCTAAGATCTATTTAGACTGAGTATAAGATTTATTAAACTAATTTCATTAATTATGTTTCCATTTATAATTCAAATATTTAATTTTGTTTTAAAATTGTTAAGTGACTTCTTTTTAGCTTGCCACTTATCTTGACCACATACTTGATTACTCTCCTTTTAATATAATATAGATATAGATTAGTATATACTACTATACGGGAAAGAAAAAAAAATCAGAAATAGCCTAATTCACAATTAGTAATTAAAATATAGTTACAACTCCAAAAGTAATTCAAATGTACCCAATTAATATCTTTAATGATTAAGCAAGCGTAGTATAGTTAATATAACATACACAGCTCACTACATGTTAGTTTGAATAATCCCAAAACGAAGCCTAAACACAGTGCAGCAGCATGTGCTCCTTACTACCCAAATATCTCAGATCCACAACCAACACTCTTCCGCTGCAGCTCCGCCGCCACCTACTTCTCACCGTCACCGGAGACATCGAATCTCCGGCTTTACTTAAAAAACCAATAATGCCCTTATCTGATTCCATATTAATGTTTCGACGCCAATTTTGTAAGCTTCCATTTGGAGTAGTATCAAAAGAGGAGCTGTTGAGAGAAGGATTGCAGCCGGAGCTGATTCCGAAACACGTAGCTATTATACCGGACGGTAACCGGCGATGGGCTAAGGAGAGAGGTTTGTCGCCGGAAAAAGGTCATGAAGCTGGGAAAAAAGTGCTCGGAGATTTGTGCCGTTATTGTTCGAAATGGGGAGTCAAAGTTCTTTCTGCTTATGCTTTTTCTACTGAGAATTGGTCAAGGCCCAAGGTAAGTGCGAGTATTTAGTTATTTTTTCTTTTTTAATTTTTTAATTATACATTGGCGGAGGGAACTAGGGAAGAAGAAATAAGGAGGAAATTACAATGTGAGAATTAATTGGGGAGTGGATCGTGTAAAAATTCAGATAGTTAATCAACTCAAATTATTGGTGCAAATAATTTTCGTATTTAATTTGTTTAATTTGTTTCTATTAAAGGGTTATTTAATTTGTTTCGATTAGATATGATTGCCAATTATATTTTCGTATTCCGTTACACAAATAGTCCGTCTTATTCATTGTTTACTTTTTCTAGCCATATACATAGATTATACATTAATTATACATAAATTATATATATATATATATAATACATAAATTTATTCATATATTAATACCTTCATCGACTATTTTTAGTTTAAGCAGTTTGGTGGGCGGCTATTTAGGTTAATTCTTCATAATGGAATTGTTGTTTTTGAAGTATATAAACAAGCTGCAATCTGCAGACATTGATAAACATGAATTGTTTCAAAATATATTTTAAGTAATATTTACACAAAAAAATTCACCATAAGCCCTTATAGGTTAATGGAATTTAAGATAAATTTGTCAAAGTGCATTCAAAATTTCAAATTTTTTCACACATTTTTTGCAATTATATACTGGGCAGGCAGAGGTAACTTTCTTGATGACGAGCTATTTTGAAGGGCTTATTCACGACTTCATGAGGTACTACTTTTAACTGAAAATCTATTATTAGAATTTCTTGTATATGGTTTTTGTTTTAATTAATTTACTCGTTATTGTAATAACAACAACAACATACTCAGTATAGTCCCACAAGTGTGATATGGAGAGTAGAGTGTACGCAGGCCTTACTCTGTCTTTAAAAAGGCAAAGAGGTTGTTTTCGGAAGACCCTCGGCTCAGGAAGTAACACAAGACAACAACAAGTAGTAACATAAGACTAGGGATACGGAAAAACAAAACACAGAAGGCACCAAGGGGTGTGTCAAAGCTACTGCCACAAACAAGGACAACACTCGACCATCTAACCCTTTACCTTTATTCCCAACCTCCACACCTTTCTATTTATGGTCATGTCCTCAGTGAGCTGGAGCAACGTCATATCTTGCCTAATTCCTCTCCACAATACTTCTTCCCCTTGCCTCACCTTATTTATTATTGCACTGGTCATGAATTTACAATTCTTTTGCTACTTTCTTATTATATTCACTTGTTTCCCTTTACAAAATTCTCAGAGATATTGCACTTTGTACTTATTTTAATGTTTCATAGGTATGGGATGAAAATGTCCATTATTGGTGATAAGTCCAACCTTCCCAATTCTCTGAAAAAAGCAATAAACTTAGCTGAAGAAACTACAAAGGACAACACAGGACTTCATCTTGTGGCTGCACTTAACTATGGTGGAAGATATGACATAACACAAGCAACTAAAAGGATTGCTACCAAAGTTAAGGATGGAGTTATTCAATTGGAGGATATCAATGACACATTAATCGACCAAGAATTAGAGACGAAGTATTTGGAATATCCTAATCCTGATTTACTCATAAGAACTAGTGGAGAGCTAAGAATTAGCAACTACATGTTGTGGCAATTGGCTTATAGTGAATTCTGCTTTGTGGATAAGTTGTTCCCTGAATTGGATGAAGCTGATTTTGTAGCAGCTTTACGCTCGTTTCAGCGAAGGCAAAGGCGTTATGGTGGACACAAAATTTAATGGAAGGGTAACAATCAGTATGTTGAAAGGGAGCCTTGAAGCAACAGTAAAATTGTCTTTGTGTGACCTATGATCGCATTAGAGTAGGCTGTCTATATCACACATCTTGGGCTACGGTTCTTTTCCGGACCCTTCGTGAACACGAGATGAATTGTACACCGAGCTGTCTTTTGCAACAATCGGTACTTTGTGAATTCTCTTAATCAAATGTATGAAAAGGAACGTTTATTATTGATGTTTGTAATTTCCTATGGAATAAAAATTCTTAGTATGTGCTTAGTTTCTTAATGTTGGTTACAAATTTCAAATTTTCCTTCCAATAGCATAGCACAATAAAAGCTGGCTAGATAAGATTGAAAAGTCAAATTCTTATTTTTTTAGAAAAAGACCAATACCAATACCAATCGTTGAAGTTGAAAGGGCTCTAAAAAACTCACCAGTTACTTTGAAGTTGAAATACGTTCCATCTCTATATATATAACTTCATCCTCAAATTTTTTTTGGTAAGAGGGGAAATTCGCAGCCCGTTACAAGCTCTACCTCATCCTCAAATTACTCACTACATTGCGCTCGTTTCATAAAGCAAGAAATTAGTATAATGAGTGTAGATATAAATATGATCAAGGTTGGCCCAGCGGGACGGCAGAAGGAAACTATTTGGGACGAAAAGGGCAAAGGCCAAATAGCCAAGATTTTTCTTTCCCACGATGGAGATTCAGTTTGTTCACTTCAATTCTTGTTCGTTGAGAATGACAACTTTGTTTTGTCTGATAAACATGGTGCTGCACACAACCAGAGGCGGACCTACATTGTGGGTTGAGGGGTCACGAGATCCCGTTAGCCTCGGCAAAAATTCTGTATATATATAGGACCCCTTGAATATTTTAAGTGTACCCCATAACATAAAGAAACTGACTGGACAAGTGGTTGCATTGGCCACTTAAGTTTCGTAGCCTTTTCCCTCCTTCCTATTTTTATTCTGTATTTTCTACTCATTTTCAGCTTTTTCCCTCCTTTTTATTTTTATTCTTTGTACAATATAATTATATTTAATAGAAAATTGCTTTATTTTTTTTACTTTTGTCCTTTTTTTATGAATCAACTATAATTTAATACTAATATATAATAGTTAACTCAATTAATATTTCAGTTCTTTGAATACAATATAATTTATATTTAGTAGCAAATTGCTTTATTTTTTACTTTTATCTTCTTCTTTTTTTAAAGTCAATTATAGTTTAGTGCTAGTACATAATAGCCAACCTAATTAATTTTATTCTTTTCAAATTCATCCATTAAAATTGAAATCATCAAATTGCAACTTATCGGTCCATTAATGAAAAAATACATATCATTTTGTGACAACCTTTTTCAACAATAGTGCTCGGCAATGACAACTAATAGTTTGAGACTCTTTTTCAGTTATTTTAGTATTACCATACTCTTTATCTTGAATTCTTTAGTATGTCTTTGATAAATTTACGTTTGAACGCACTGTTGATCACTGACCCTTTTTTTTATTTATTAAAAACTAGAATTTTAAAGTATGAAACATGCTTAATCAAACACCTTCTTCCCTTCCCATAGCATCCATTTTGCGAAGAAATCTCTCTATCTATCTATCTATCTATCTATCTATCTATATATATATATATATATATATATATATATAT
>ML341984.1:0-11219 GCA_005239505.1 Nicotiana paniculata
TCTGTAACGGGGAAAGGGAGGGACGGATATTTAAGAGGTATAACGCCATTTATTAAGGCGCTATACTTGGACGTCTAATCAACTTTATATATAGCGCCCTTTTAAAAGGTGCTATATATAGTTTGGTCACAATATTTTTTTTTTACTCATTTCGGTCATTTGAGTCCAAAAAGACCAAATTTAGGTGGTTCAAATTATAGACGTGCTCCATATTATTTGCATCAAAACAGAGTTTAGCTTAAACAGTTTTTTTTTAAAACTTAATAGTTAGAAAATCAAATGAAACGTTTACTTATTAATTAAGTAATAAAATTTTAATTAAAAAGCACATTGTCTTCTTAAAGGAGGGTGAAAAGCAGGCTACGGGGTAGTTTGAGAGTAAAAAATATGAGTGTGGTCATTAATCACGGAGTGAATAACGCGGCCCTAATGAGTGTTTTGATTAAAGAGCAATTTTGCAGCATAGACTGGAAAATAACTAACAGTAGCTGATTTTTTTGCTGGCTACTACTGACATAGTTTTCCAGGTGTGAAGAAAGATATTGAATCAGAAGCAGACATACTTGCACCGCTGGGCACTAGCAAAATTGGATTGTATGTAAATTTGCCAACTCTTTTGCCTAGATAGAACTGTGCATTATAATTATCTAATTGACGAGAACTAGTTATAAACATTCGCTCTAACTTCTTACCTCTTATCGTGGACTCTATTTAAGTAAAGCTGCATATACTATGGCCCTGTCGATTTAAACTCTGATTTAGTTCGTCACCGAACTCATTGTTCAGTTTAAACTGACCTGTCAAGGCTCACGATAAAACCAAAGTCTGCCTAGATTGTTACGTTCCCTTTGGTGTATTATTAAAATCTCCACAAAATCACAATCGGAGTATTATGACAAATGTCTGAAACGCCTTCAGCCTCCACCATAAGAAGTAAAGAAGATAACACTATTTATACACCTTACATTACAGGATTCTTTTTCTTTTCGTTTTTCACTTTTCCAGTTTCCTCAAAAGAACCAAAATCAAAACCAAAACGGACAGCTGAAACTTTTTGAAAACTCAAACCAAATATGATAAAAAGAAACCCAAAAAAATTGACGATATTGGCTCAGTGAGCTTTTCCAGTTAAGTCCAAATAATGAATACCCCAGCTCGCTGAACTTTTGGACTGCTGCAAAAATCTTTTTAGTATCAGTTGATTGCTGCTGAATTGGAGATGAAAAATAACTTAGTACGCAGATAAGTTCATCAGCACAAAGAGTAATGGAAAAGCGGACATGATGGGTTAAAGTTACAAGACATTAACTATACAAAACAGCTGTATGCCTCAAGTACTTCTAGGTTTAAGATGACTATGCATATCAGAATGCTAAATAGCACATCCAGGATTTCATCACAATCTGGATCACAAATTCTTCAATCACAGCAAACAAATAGAATTTGTGAAGTCAAGTAGCAAGCGAACTTGCTGAAAGGAAGACCAAGTTACAAAAGGGTAAAGTCAGGTACTTGCTTCATGCAAGTAATAATACAGCAAAAGATTGAAAATCACCTGCAAGGAAAAATGTACAGTAAGACAGGTTAGGTCACAAATCATTCAAACAAATACCATCACAGATCAAACAGGTATCTATTAAATGTCTCAACTGATATTCTTATTAATAATGCCACCCACCAAACCTTAACCAAATCGTCAAGTTTCAGAGCATAAAGCGAGCTCAGAGTGGGTATTTCCGGCCAATTTGAGTTTAGGAGTCGGAGTTTAAGACTCGGCAGAGGCATCAGCCGAGTTCTTAACAATATTTATATTATGAAAGAGTACAAAATAAATAAATTTTCCTTATCTTTACTAGGCTCCAAGTGGCTCCAGCAACCTACTCACCCATCCCCCTCCAACACATTCAGTTATCTTGCATAGCATTTGCTTGGTGGTCTATCTGAATCATACAAGTACCTCGTCTTTCTTTCAATTTATTAGACTCCCTTTCCTTGGTGGTCTATCTGAATCATCTCCCGATATCGAAAAAAGTACAGAGAGGAGAGAGGACTTATTTAAATTATCTTTATAACAGAAAAATCCACTACTTTTAGCTTCGGAACTCCCCGGATAATGGGACCTCCTTTACACTCTTCTCTACATAAACACCATGCTTGGTTCGCCACCCAGGTTTGGAACTCTTGAAGTAGCTTACCACACATCCTGCCCCAGGATTCAGAATCTAGACGTGAGCCTACTACGTATTCTGCATTGTACTAGCTTCACCGTTGAACCAAAGCCCCCGGACATAGAGAGGGTTTATTTAAACATGTCACTTCTGCCTTCATATGACATGTTCTAACAAAAGACTTCACTTTCACAAATTTATCCAAATAATTTAAGCATGTCAACAGCTTGGACTCTTCGAAAATATACGTGGACACGTGTCGGATCCTCCAAAAATATATTTTTGGAGGATCCGACACGGATGCGGCAACTGTTTTGAAGAGTCCGCGCAACATAGGTCATAACATTTGTATGGCTATACCACTTTTGAAACTTGTGGTTTTAAACATGCCAAAACATTTGTGTGGTTACAGAAGCTTGTAAATAAGGGTAAAATGGAAAGTTTATGTAAAATTATTTAGAAACTTGTCATTCATGTTGGAACAAATTGAAATACAGTCACAAAGACTGGAATTGAGGGAGCTCAATAGTTGCGTATAGCAGTAAACTTGAAACTAATGTCTTAGGGCTTAAGCTGAATAAATGATACTCTAACAAAACCAAGTCTGCCTCTCCAAGAAAATTAGAATGGAAAAACTTTCTTGATAGAGATGTATGTTTTACTACACTCATATTTATAATATCTAAGAACAAAGCAGCCTTGGCAGGGATAAGTCCCAAACCAGCACTATCCCAAACCCTGCATCCGATTGTATTATTCGCCCTCTACAAATTTTGTATATTTTAGTGGGAGCAATATTTCTATTTTCAATGATTATGTATGAAAACTTTTAGCTTGGTGGCAGCTTCGTTGAATTCAATATATTCTGTAGAGCTTTTCGAAAACAAGTATATTAAAAACAAAAATTTAAAGGACCTTTTGAAAAATTTTAATTTATCAGATTAAGATTTCCTGCTTTGTATAGAAAATGACTCACAAACAAAGACTTAGAAATCGCTTTGGAAATGTTTCGCAGAGTGCATACTGTAAACGAGTTGCTTTTTTAGTCAGATACCAACTGTTAGAGTCGAGCTTGGCCACCTAAAAGTAAAAACTCTAGCACCAACCCTGATCCTTGCTAGTATTACAATCTAGGAGCTGTCACTGACAAAACATAAAAATATTTGATGCAAGTTTCTGATATATCTGGCCAAAACAAGATGAACAATGGGTTTATGATTAATTGAGTACAGAATTTGTTGAAGAAGCACTAAATTTAAAGTTTTACCTAAGACTCCATTAACCAATACGTGACATATTTTCCACTTGTTCCTCAACTGTCATTCCTAGTATTTTTACATTGCTGCCCACTTGTTTCTAGTAGCAAATAGCAACAACTTTTTTCCCCGCGTTACCATGTATATTTTGACTCACAATCATATCCAGCACGTCAACTTCTAATGCTGCCACCATTCAGCAAGGGAGGTCAGAGGTGGATTCAGAATTTGAACAATATATGATCGAGTTCGAAATGCTACCACAATCCATTTGATTTATTATTTACGCTAATTTAGTGACTTTTTTAACACACAAAAAGTCCGAGCCAAAGCTACATCTGCCCATGGCCAAGGAGTTGGTTTTTAAGAACTTCCAATATTGAAAATATCAGTATCATACAAGGTAAAAGTACATGAAATTCTCAACAAACAAAAAAAGGCAACTTCTCGTATTGTACATCTAATAAGGAGGAATAAGCTAGCGGGAGGTTAACATGCCTGTTTGGCACCTCAAGGGCGTTATGGTAATTTCGTGTAAAATGGAGCAATGTTATTGGTTAAAAAGGTATCTTATTGTAGCTGCCATGTAGATATTTGAGTGACTAGACCGAATTGCCCCTTGCTTATCTTAGCATATATCATCACATTATATCCAAAAGCTTTTCTAAGACGTGGGTCCCAGCTGACTCTTTATTTATCATTTTGCCAGAGCAAGAATACGAATTTTCTTATAACCATTGTACAACTCTTTGAAAATCATGGGGGCACATTTAATTACCACGTGGCTGATGTTACTTTTGATATTTGCTGGGTGTATTCTTATCCATACAATAAATCATTTGACTGGATATACTGTTTGATTTTATTTAAGAATAGTAGATGTAAATTAAGGTTGGAATCTACATGCAAATACTTAACATGATTACATGAAAATTTTATCTTAAGATCTTACGTAAAAAATTTTTAAAAACATTCATCATTTGTTATGCAATTTGGAAGTTTTGATGTGATTAGCTTTTTAAATAGTCTTTATCTTAATTACTTGCATTGCTTTTTTGAGATTTTTATTATTTATTTTTACTCTAAGACTTATCATTAGAAACTTGATCATGCAAAGAATTGTAAATTTATATGTTTAAAATCAATTTTTATCTCTATTTTAATTTTGTATATCTTTCAGCGAAAGATTTTAAGATTATTAGAAGATCTTCTTTTAGTATGGACTGTAAATAAATTGTATCATACTTGAAATACTTCCTATATCCTTGTAATATTTCATCTAAAGCAAAAAAAAAATATTGAAGTACATGGGGGAAAATGAGCATAAACCAATACAATAATGAAATGTGCTTCAACAAATGATTGAACTACAGGAGCAAAAATCAGTGTCACGTCTTCTACAAAGTTGAAAATTCAAAATGTCGACCTACCCCCAAGGTTGAAAATTAAATGCCACTCCTACCAAGAGCTTTCACCAATTTAGCATTGACTATATGGTTAGTATATAGTAGTAGTGGTGGCAAAATGGAAAAAAAAATAATCAATCCATTTTATCTACTAAAAAATGAGCTGGATAATGAACTTTCTAAAAATGGTTAATTTATGGATAAGATCTATATTATCCACTTAAAAATGGATAATCAATCGATTTAACTTTTATATTTGCAAAGGCTCAAAGTAAGGGTTGTTCAAGTTTGAAAAACTAGAATTCTGCCAAGAGTGGTCATTAACAAGAAATCACAGATAATATGAATATCCATATTATCCGTCAGTTAACTCATTTTCTATCCATTTAGGTTAAATATTTTATCTATTTTTGCATTACCTATTTTCAATCTGTTCATGTTCGATCTGACCCGCCCGTTTACCACACCTACAGTAGTAGTATCCAATAAGGTGAGGTCCAAAAAACATAAAACTAAGTTTTCACATACAAAAAGATTTTCTTAGCTCAATATTGAAATCTACATGGAGCTGAATCAGAAAGATAAGATTGAAAAGTGAAGCGAAATTTCACAGGTACTAGGTTATGGTCGTCTGAAGATAAACTCCAAAATTTAGTACCCGGATAAGCAAATGACATTGATTTTACTATAACACATAATAAATAGAGTAACAAAATACTTTATATAAATTATCTTATTAATGATTTTAAGTGATTTTGAAACAACTATTGGTCGTCTGAAGATAAACTCAAAAATAAGAGTATCTTTTAATAATGAAACTAAAACTGCACTCCAACATTTAGGAGCACCAAAAATATACATATAAATATGGATTGTTCACATATTTAATTTTGATTTACAAAAAAAAAATAGTTGATTGTTATAAGTAGCTCCTAAAGGCATCTACTACCATATACAATAATAACATGGCGGATTAAACGCAGAAATAAGTGACGTTTAAGAATAACGTTAGGGGTGTTCAAATCGAACTAAAAAACCCCCACCAAACTGAAAAGTAGAAGCGAACCTTTTAAAAACTCCAATTAGGTTTGGTTTGATTTGGTATCATATAGAGTAAAAAAATTCGAACCAAACTGACATATAAATATATAATTTTTATTTATACTTTTAAGACTTTATATAGAATTTTCTTTAATAATATCTAGAAATATTTGAGATCCTCTCATGAGATGTAATATTTAATAAAACTATGAACTATGAAGTGCATTTATTTTTATTTACTTTAAATAATGATATGTATCACTTTCTTATTGAAATGCGTCAATTATCTGTTTGTTCTTCCATATTAATATGTCAAAGATTCTTATTTTTTTCGAATTTGAAATGGTATTTTGGATAATTTAAAATATAAATAGAATATATCATTATTTAGGAATCATATTGATTTTTATGTTTAATTATCAAATTCGGTTAACTTTGAAAGAGTACATCAACGAAAAATTATTGTTAAGACACTAAGAAATAACTATCATGTATTACTAAGAAAATTCTCCCATAAGAATATTGTAATAGATTATACGTCTATTAATTTTTTCATTTTTTACTAAATATATATTCACTTATCAAAACTTTATCTATAACTTAAATAAAGTAAGATTGAAATAATATTTATGTAACAAAAAAAACTCGAAAATTCTGAAAAACCCGACAAAATGGAACCATCCAAACCAATATAGTTGGCTTGGTTTGATTTTTGATAAAAACCGAACCAACCCGGTCATGTACACCCCTAAATAACATTAAGAACAATACTAAATAGTTGTTGGGCTCGGGCATAACCCGGGCATACTCTCACTAGTCTCTTCACAAACACAAATGAGCTGAAGCACACACATTAAAAAACATTTCAATGGTTGAATTTCCCACGACGGGCACACATAATCCGTGAAATAGTTTTAACACGAATAACAAGCCAAAATAAAATTAAAATAAACAAAAAATAGAGAATTTGCAAATATCAAACTTATAGGATTCAAATTTTAAGAAGAAAATGCAAAAATATACTCACAGGCAGGGGAAATCACTTGGCGCACATTCGGGCAATAAAATCCTCGTAACGGATCTTGCCATCGGATCCAACATCAACTTCTCGAATCCACTCATCAAACTCAGCAGCTTCCAGCTTTTCCCCAATACTAGTAAGGATATGCTTGAGATCCGAAACAACGACGCAACCGGTACCATCTTTATCGAGGACTTTAAAAGCGTCACGGAGCTGCCGATCAAATGGCTCCGGCTTCAAATGTTTGGACATGAGTTCAAGGAATCGGTTGAAATCGAAGGGCGAATTGAGCTTTTCCTCGGAAATTATGGACTTGAGTTGGGCTTGGGTCGGGTTACCGCCCAGTGAACGCATAAGGATACCTAGTTCCGATGGGGCGATTTTACCGTCGCCGTCTGTGTCGAAGAGGGTAAAGGCCTCCTTCATGGAGGATACTTGATCGTTGCTCAGATCTTTCACCATTCTCCTCTCTCTTGAAAGGTTTCTAGACGAAAATGGAATTCAAATTTGATTCAATGAAGTTCGAGGGCAATTCCATGATATGATTGCGAGAAGTTTGGCCCGTAGAAATTGAAAACTTGCAGGCTCAAAACTAGGTCCAGATTTGAGGCCCATATGGATGGGTGATTCTGCAGAAATATGACACTTTTGAGGGTGGCCTTTATCTTTTAACCACCTTGCCTCATAAGCAGAATTTTATGGTCAAAAATTAAAAATATTGTCCATGTGGCAAATGAGGGGCAATACTTATTCAAGAAAAGTTATACTCTAAACTTGTCTCGAAAACTCAGTTACACAACATGTGATCCCCCGCCGTTCCAAAGTTGCCCGAGAATATAATACCAGTCTCATAGTATGAAGTGCTTTACACACGTGTCATGCCAGAAATCTTCTATATTTTTATTTTTATTATTTTTCGTTTCTTTTAGTTTATTCAAGGTTTTTTCTTCCCCTTACTTTCGAATCTCAATTCCATATTGTTATGAAATATAATATTATATAGTGGATGTCTATAACTCCTAAAGAAGTTACTCTCAATACTTTCTCCATTATCCCAACTACTTCTTATTATTATGGTTGTGACTCTCACACCTTCATAACCTCCTCCATGATCTTCCTCATGATCTTAATAGTTAATATCATGTCCATAGCATCCCTTTGTATTATTACCTATATCCTATAAATAGAGGGTTTGGGCATCACATTGTACACACTTGAATACATAAAAGAAATAATAATCTCTCTTATCTTGCTCTCTACATCTTTTGTCTATTTTCTTGTTTTATGTTAGTGCTTTGAGCTTAGTTTCTTCACACGTTATCAGCACGAATTGCGATATTCTTCTTATATTTTCTATAAGAGATGAAAACCTTCCGTCAGAGCAACAATCTTGAATCAATTTGGTTGAGCCTATGAAAATCTAGGTATCTCGTATGTCATATCAATGTTTTTGCTTCTATTATACAGGGAGTATCATTTTTCAATTTTCATGAATTTTACAATTAACTTACTTTAGTATTTAAGACTTGGTCTAATTTGTGTTACCTAACAATTTAGTTTTATTTGTGCAGATGTATACATATGGAAGACCTGCTTTCGAGTTGCAAACAAGAGCATATTATGATGCCTTGATATCATCTCCCATATGTACTGCTCCGATAGTTTGCAAGCCAAGATTATGAAAATGTTAACTATTGAGAAGGTTTCTAATTGATCTTTAAAAAAAATAATAAGAATTTAAATTTATGTTGTGGTCAAAATAAATTTTGTATAACTAAGATAATTTAATTCCCTTTATATTTGATCATATAGTTGTTCGTGAAAAAGATCAATGTGAACTTTCAATAAAGTTCGGGAAAAAATAATTGATTATTAGAAAGTTACTATGCAGGTAGTGTCTTTATGATATTAAAAAATTTATATTCTGTGATGACCCAAGGGGTCATTTTATGAATTTAGACTCCGTTCTAGACTTATTAGCCATAAAAAGATCTAATTTTAACTACCTTGATTTTTGTGCCCAGTCCGGGCGTGAAACCGGAAAGCTTTTATGTGAAAATATAAGAAATATTAATTTTTAGAATATAAAATTTGGTTTTAGTTGACTTGAGTCAACATTTTGAGTAAACGGACTCGAATCTGTGTTTCGACGATCTCGGGAGGTCCGTAGTAAAATATGGGACACGGGTGTATGCTCGGAAATGAATTCCTAGGTCCCAAGTCTTAGAAATAAATTTTTGAAAGAAATTGTTTTGTTAAAATATTTATGAAATAAAAAAAGAATTAATGTTTAAAATCATTGGTATCGGGTCCGTATTTTAGTTCCGGAGCCTGGTACATATTTGTTATGATATTTAGGCCTTGCCTGTGAAATTTGGTAAAAAACGGAGTTCATTTGATGTTATTCGGACATCCGCTTGACAAGTTACGAACTATAAGTGTTCTTCAGGAAAATAATGAGTTTTGAGGTTTAATTCGTTGTTTTACATGTTGTTTTCATGATTTGATCGCACGAGCAAGTCCGTATGATACTTTTAGACTTGCGTGCATGTTTGATTTAGANTATCCGTATCATAATTACGGACCCGTAGCAAAAAGAATCATCGAATTTGGACATCGTATGAGGGTTGTATGGGCATTTTACTAAGGTTGCCAGATTTTTCAGATTAATTACGAAATTGCCCCTGACGGCGTATTAAAAATCTGCACAAATTGCAAATATTAAAACCTACATATCTCCTTCATTATAAGGCCAAATTGAGTGATTCAAAAGTCTAACTTGACTATAATTTCACAAGGAATCCGTTGGATACATAAAAATCGAGTTTAGGGATTATTTGGCACAAAAAACGAGGCAAAATAGATGGCAGAAAAATATATATAAAATGGGCAGACTTCTTCTTCTTCAAATTTTCGAACCCCACAGCCCTAGGAACGATTTTTTTCACCAAATATCATCCACAAGTCATAGGTAATCAATTCTAAACTTTACTCTTTCAATTGCCCATTGTTTTTCATCACTTTTAGATCAAAAACTAAGAATTTTCATGGTAAAATTGAGGGTTTGGGTAGAATTAGGGAATTTTATAAAAATCGAATCTTTATCTCGAATTGAGGTCGGATTTCGAAATTAATTATATATTTGGATTCGTGGGTGAATGGGTAAACGTAATTTGGTCCGAACCCCGAGTTTATTCCAAGCGGGCTCGGGGTCGGGTTTTCACTTTTTTGAGAAAACTTACGAAAAATTATATTTTTCAATAAAGTTAGTTCCTTTAGCATTAGTTAATGATATTAAGTTAATTGTGATTAGATTCGAGCAAGCTAGAGGTGAATTCAAAAGGAAAAGCAATAATTGAACAGTGAGTGACCTGTGAAATTGAGGTAAGTGTTTGATCTAACTTTGACTTGAGGGAATGGGAATCTCCACTTGTTTGCTATGTGAAATGCATGAGTGTGGTGTATAGGTGAGGTGACGAGTATCTATGCACCACCCAATTTGTCTGTTAAGCATGATCTCTTTCCGTTTCCAAACTTAATTGATTCTTGTCTTAATTGTTCTATGTCCATTATTGTTTCTTTGACTACTTGGTCATGTTATTCTTATTGTTAGATATTGTTGTGGTTATTTTGAAAAAAGTATTGGTTGTTTTAGCTGGATTCCTTGTGGTACAAAACGGTTGAGCGTTTTGGCATTATTTTTACAAATTAATTATATATATGTATATGTTCATGTTGGTTCCATTGTTGATAATATTGAGAAAGTGATGAGGAATGCAGTTTAACTGTTTTATAATTGTTGAGGTTTACGTGGTTGTTGGGTTTCAATTGATTGTTGTCAATTGTTGTGGCGAGTGTATTAAAAGTGTTGGTTGTTCTTTTGATTTTTATCATGGTACATAAAGACTAAGCTGGGTTGACAGCATTACGGTATTTACATATATTCTGGTTGGTTTTATTGTGAAATGATATTGGTTAAATCTTACGAGCTATACAGTTTTCTTTTTGAAATTGTGGAAATAAAAGTATTGTGAAAATCTTGGCCTGAATTGTAAAAGCCTCATAAATAAACTGATATGATATGTCCGGTGGGAGCGGGTTGCACGCCGCAACAAGGAGTGATAAGGGTGGATAGGTGGGATCGGGTTGCACGCCGCAACAGAAGCAATAAGGGTGATATATATATAGGGAGAAGCAATAATGGTGGACAGGTGGGATCGGGTTGCACGCCGCAACAAAGAGCGATAAGGGAGAACATTTATATTTTTATTGTTTATAAATTAAAGGCTGGAACACTCATTGTTTTATTGTCATTATTTCATATTCT